>JAOTBA010031231.1:0-16663 GCA_025629845.1 Erythroxylum squamatum
TGAAATTAATTGTCTTAGGAATCCAACGCTTCGAGAATCAAATCAATCGGATGTCGGACGAAGGAATTATAAGCAAAGATTGCAAAAGGGGTCGGATTAGAAACAAAGAACAAAACTTCAAATCGATTGATAAAATCGAATTTTCGAAAAATCGTAACTCTTGATCCCGAACTCGGAATTTTGACAAATTTGGTGTCAATAGAAAGATCAAAGGAAGCTCTACAACTTCCCTGAAGAACAGAAAGATCAATTCGGCTTCTAAGGAAGTCAAATTTCAAATCAAAGATTCTATCCTTATCAATTTTCCTAAACAACTTCCAAATTTCGGTCGATTATAACTCTCAATCCCGACATCGAAAAATTGCATACTTTATGGCCACAGAAAACTCTCGACAAACACTACAAATTTCATGTAGATCATTTTCTCAAATTTGGCCTAAATCAAAAAGTCAAATTTTAACCCCAAAAAGTCAAACTCCAAGCAAATTAATACTTAACTTTGACTGATCATAATTCTCGCTCCCGATATCGAAAAATATCAAACTTTATGGCTACGAAAAGCTCTTAACATAAACTACAAGTTTCCAGAAGACAATTTTCTCAAATTTTGCCTCAAACAAAAAGTCAACTCTCAAGTCAAACATTTTATCACTATTCATCCCCAAAGTCAAACTTTCTAAATTCTTCAAATTTTCACACTTTTTCTTTTTAATTCTTGCTATTTAACTTCATTTCAATCAACTCATCCACTTTACTTTCATAAGCCATACCAATCTACTCGAAACCCGAAGGTATCAAAATCAAAATCATTCTTTTCTTATGAATTTTCTCAAAGCATAATTACTTTTATTTCACAATATATATATATATATAACCACTCCTTTAATTTCACTGATTATTTCCAAATTCCATTTAAAAATCGGGGTCCAACAATAATGAGTTGACATATAAGGCAGGAATTCTTAACAACATGTTTTTTTTGCCCTGATTTCTTCATTGTAATTTTTATATAAATTAAACATTTTTTGTAAAATTTTTAGCAGTTTATTAAATAGTTGTAAATTTTGAAATTTTTGTTAGTTTGGTTTAATTCATTATTACTTAAATAATTGCAAAATTTGAATTTGAATTTATTAGTTCTAGATTAACCTGACATTGAAATTTGTTTGTGTTAGTCCCTAATTGCACCTAGAGGGGATGATTTGGATGTTGATAAATTTCAAATGAAATATTGATTAACTTAGTAGGCTAATGAGCATAATTTAGAAAAGAAGAATATAGGATATAAAATAATAAATTTTAACAATACACTTAAGCAATAATATAAAAAGGGTGAGAGAAGAGAAACACAAACCGATTTATAATGTTTTAATAAATAACCTTTTCTTAGATCCATTCCCAATACTCTTTTTTATAATTCTACTACAACTCTCCTTTCAAGGTGAATAATAACTATTGTACAATTTTTGTTAGAAAAGAGACAACCTTATACAATCTTCCTTAATAGTGAAGAGAAACCTTAATGCTACTTAGAACACTCCCAAGTACAAAAGATAAAACCCAATTTAAGCTTTTAGCTTAAATATCTCATATTATTATTTTGATAAAACCAAATATGCTCACTTACTCAAATATAAGATGAAGAATGCTCAAATGCTTGCTAAAACTTAGAAATATGTGTATCTGACATAAATATACTTTCCTATGTAAGAAATAATAAAAAAAACATGTAATTGTAGGATTTTGGGACCCTTATTAGTTGTTGGAGCTAAAAAGAAGTCGTTACATTACCTAGTTTCAAAACACTAGGCTATACTAGTTAACTAATGTGCATTCAATGCAAAATATTCACTATTATTTGTACATTGATTGACCAATATATCCCTTAGAGGGACATTTGTTGACCACATCACCATACTAATCGATTAATAAACAACTTGTTACATTTTAAACCTATACTGGTCATCCAATCCCCCTAAATTCATGATTTTAACAACTTAAAATATTCAACTTAATTTATTAATACTTATAATTAAATCTTTCAAAATGTCTCTTAAAGAGTATTTGAAAGATTAAGAAGCTTTTTTTTAAAAATAAAAGCTTATTACCTTATAATGAATGAAAAGACTCGTCTAATGTAGTAAGAAGATGTGGCTATGTATGCTGAACCTTTAAGATTCTCAAAGTGACTAAATGAGATTATAATTATCATTATATGATATAGAATGGCCTTGATGTGCCTTTATCTTCTTTTATTCTTGACTCGATATTCACTTCAAAGATTGCAAACTTTGTCTTTTCTTTATCAATTCATGAATTATCTTCTTGAGTTATGGCTACATCTTGTTCTTATATTACTTCTTATCAAAATAATACACTTTTTACTAGTACTTATATTTGTTATCATTAAAATATTGATTGAAACTTCCCTAGGTTAAATAATCTCCCCTTTTTTGATGATGGTAAAATATTTATGATATTAGAGAGTAATGATAAAATTAAACTCATAATTAAGATAATGACTAGATCCCCCTCCATTCTTGAATAAAACATAATTCAGTATTAAGAACAAAAGAGATATTCAATATCAAGTGTAAAACAAATATCCAAACATATAAATTAACTTAAACATAACATAAATTTACACGAGCATAAAAATACTACATTAAGTATGAGGAAAAATCACTCCCCTTGAATGTCATTACTCTCGCTAAATCTAATTTCACTAATATTTCTCCTCTTTTTTTTGGAATCATTAAAAGAAATCATTTATCCAAGCAATGTATTAAGTCCTACGAGATTGTAGGGGATCTTGCTCAAGTCCTAGGAGTAGGGTTAGTTCCCATCTAGTATATACTTTAAACACAGGATTCAGGGACCCTCTGGTTCTAGTCATGAGAATAGATGAAGAACACTGGATATTGAGATAAGAAGCTAGCTAAGAAAAGTTCTAAGTGAGTATTAGGTACTAATGATTTAAAGTCACTTATAGAAAAATCACTTTAATAAGCTTGTGCAGCATCAATATCTTCATTCTCAATCCATTATAAACTAGTATTGTGTAACAATATATGAAAAAAAAGGCTACACAAGTTAGACTAAAAAATAAAGATATTTTGAAAGAAGTGGATCAAAATTGATAAATTTAATCATTTAATCAAGCTATTAATATTAAAAATTTTAGATAATTTATAAAGAAAAGAATATGCAATTTGATGAAAATGACCTAGACTGATTCCTAATTTGAAAATTTCCTAAATTCTTCAATGTTTTGAATTGATCCTTTTTTAGTTAAAATAAAACATAATAAAAGTTAACAAAAAATAAGTGTTAGAATAAATCAAATGCAATCTTAATTACAAAAATTATTTAACAATTACCCAAAAGGTTACATAATTTTAAGTAATTTTAGAAAATCCTAATCTTTAATTGGCAAATATGACCATAACACAAATTTTTAAAAAATTAATGACAAATTTAAGCAATTGATTCTAGAAATAACTTAATTGCATTAATAAAAATCAATTTGACAAAGCTCCAAAGAATTTGAAAAATTTGTGTATGGTAATAACTAATGTATGGTAATTTGGGAATAAAAAAATTTGTGTACAATTTGATTGAATTAAGTGTATAACAAGCTGCAAAAATATGAAGATAATACGATTGAGGAATCAATAGGAAGTAAAAAACAAGAATTTTTATAAAAGCCTTAATTTAATCCCTTTAAACAAAGCTAGAAGGTTTTATGTTTGTGGCTTGGATGAGCTTAATAAAGTCGTGAATGAGTTCATAGTGCTTTTGAGATGCTTTTGAAAAGTTTGATAATCCTTGGATTTGGAAAGAATGAAGAAGTATAAAGGAGAATCAATGTCATGAGTGTAATGTAAAAAGCTTTAATCATTTCTATATTGGTCAACCATTAGGAACTTGTGGTCAACCATTCATTCACCAATCTTATTGCAAACTCATTGGATGTGGGAATTCATTGATTTTTAGAACACTGGTCAACCACACATTGATATTTGATTAACTAGAATGACTTGAAGACTTACGAACCAAACCAAAAACTCAAATTAAAATATTAAAACATATAATCAATCAATTAAATATTAATTAAAAATGAGTTAGAATATACAAGAGGATCTTTATCATATAAAATTCCTATCAATTGTACACACTTCCCTTCTAATTGTGCAAAATATATCCTTATTTATTGTTTTAGTGAAACTATTAGCCAATTGGTGTAGTGTATCATCAAATTTTAACTTAATATCCTTAATTTATATATAATCTCGAAGTCTAGATACTAAGGTCTACACTATACCTTAAAGATTGTTAAATTCCTAGATACTAACATCCACACTATACTTTAAATATTGTTCAATTCCTTATTTATAGTGCAAACCCAACATTCATCACTAAGGATTTATATTTAATTTGAAAAATAAATTTAAGATGTAACATATTTCTAAAACATGAACTAATAGTTACCCTTTGCCGAATATCACTTATAATATGATTTAGGTGACGATTCTTCTTGAATTTCCAATCTATTAAAAACATCTCATCCTTTTTATCTCGCTCACTTGGTTTAAAAATTGGCTCCTTTGAAAAGTCTTAGTAATCATTCTTATTCTCTTTAAGGACTAATTTCCTTATATCTTACATTAGCATCTTCAAGATGTTCTTAGAGGCAAAGTGGTTAAATTAAAACCAATATGTATAAACTCTTTAATAACAAAAATCTTCCTATTAAACACTTTATATGATTTATGAGAATAGCCAAGAAAAAGGTTCCTTGAGTATTCATTATTCACAAACTTTTGTTCCTTCTATATAACACAAAGTTATACTTTCTTTTATGTACCTAAATAAACTTGTGTCTTGATTATTAGTCTCATTTTTCTTTTTAAACCATATTATTAAGTGTTTACTTACCATGCTTTATTTTAGGAAGTAAAATCTCTTAAAAGGTCTATACTTCTTTGTGTTCTAAGGTCTATATTTCTTTGTGTTCTTTCTCAAAATGGCAAATGGATGCTATCTTGATTAAGGCCATCTTATGTCCTTTTATAGTTCTTTTTCCTTTTAGGGTAAAAACTAGGTTTTACCCAAGCCAAAATGTCTATAATGATGGTGAGACTTGAAAATGTTGTCATGATTGTGATCCTTAAAAATGAGCTTCTATCACGATCGTGACCTAATGTGATCCCCTTCTGTCACGATCGTGACCTAATGTGATTCCCTTGTCACGATCGTGACATTGAGGGAGACCTTCTGTCACGATCGTGACCTTTTTCCTTTTGTCCAAGCTTTCTCTAACTTCCTTCAATCTTCTTCATCTGAGTTCATACACTAACAAACACATCAAAACACCTCAAACGCACAAAATTAAAGTTCAAAATTATGCTCTAAACCAAAAAACACTTAAAAATATAAACACATAATCATATTAACATAATTTTAAACCTAAATATGCTCAAATCATCTAATCAACACCTACAAATACACTAAAACACCTGCTAAAACATAATGTAAATTACAAGTATCAACATGCCCACATTTCACTTTTGCTTGTCCTAAAGACAAGGAAAAAAAACACACACCAAATAATAACATATATATACACATATATGTAGTAATGATACAATGAAATCGAACTTCACGAAACTAATTTGATTGTAAACACAATCCTTCAAGTTGTTATAACTTATTAACTTACGAAATCTATGGCTAAGCACTTTGGACTAAATATGCATACTAATTAAGACCTTAACATTATATTAACTCACCCTTAGCACTTGCACACACACATTGATTATTAGTTAGTCAATCAAAATTATAACTATCCCTAAGTGGCTTTTAATGAAAAATCATGCCATTCACAAAGATTAGTAGCATTTATTTATCAAAACACTATTTTTTCAATTTTCTTTGACATTAACCTAGTATTTTGATGTGAAGGCAAAAATTTGTGATAAATGTACCCTAATTATTCAACTCGGCCACATTTTATTACAAGGCTTGGTTAGAATGTCATAATAGCCTTTTGACGTGAAGGAAAATATTTTTGAAGAATTGCCCACAGTTACTCAGTTGTATCACATTCTCAGCTAGCTAATAGCTTTATTCATAACTAAAGCTAGCAAAATAGTTATTTGTTTAAGATATAAACACTTTTATTCACATTTTATATCACCTACCTCATTTCTTTAGCTAATCATCCTCATGAAAAAGATACTAATGATGCTACCTATTTAATTGAACTAAAATTATAAACGCATGTAGGAAATTTCCTAGGGTGAATGAACTAACGTCATATCCTAATTAACATACATATTTAACCAAAGATACTTAGTATATGAATTTCACAAGCTAACAACTCTTTACACTTAAAATACTATGTTCAAAGTTAAACTAATTCCATTAAGTCCTAGCCATTGACACATTGACACGATTCACACCATGAAAACCTAAACAAAACTAACACACAACATGAAAAATTCATACTCAACTTAAAAATAACAATGCGAACCCTCAACTACTGTCCATCCACTCCAACCCAGCCCCCTCAACTGTTGTCCATCCACTCCAACCCAACCATCTCAAGTTATTTTCTATTTCCTCTTGTTTATTCACTTCATCTTGATGTATGCTTTGGGTTTGAGGATGTTGAATATGTTGCTAATGATGTTCTAACTACATTTTGGGATTGATTCTTGAATCATTCTGAGACTTAATTGATTTTAAAGACAATGAAATGTTCGGGCATTGTGATATTTGTGAATGTGTATACTTTGATAATAAATTGAGAGATTCAATCGATAGTAATATGATTAGGTTGGGCAATAAGAGTTAACAACCTAACAGTTCATATAAATATCACATTATTAATCACATGAAGAGAGATCTTGTAACATTTCAGATCACCCACTTACAAATACTGTCCGCTTTAGGCCTTGGTTTAGCCAAGCCCTCACGGTTTTGCTTTTCCCAAGGCCTTCCCAGAAGGTCACCCATCCTAGAACTACTCTCATCTAAGCACATTTAATGTCGGAGTTTCGAAGGGATCCGGTGCGTTAGGCCATGGAAAATGCATTTGTAAGGGAGAGGTATCCATACCCTTATAAGGCGTACTTCGTTCCCCTCTCCAACCATGTGGGACCTCACACTCTCCACCCGCTTTAAGGCCCAGCCCTCTTTAGAGTCTAGCCTAGCTGGCACAACGGTTCGAGTACCGGCTCTGATATCACTTCTTGTAACATCCCAGATTACCCGCTTATAGATATTGTTCGCTTTGGGCCTTGGCCTAGCCAAACCTTCACAGTTTTGCTTTTCCCGAGGCCTTCCTAGGAGGTCACCCATCCTAGAACTACTCTCACCCAAGCACATTTAACCTCGAAGTTTTGATGGGATCCGGTGCATTAGGCCATGAAAAGCGCAACTGTAAGGGAGGGGTATCCGTACCCTTATGAGGCGTACTTCATTCTCCTCTCCAACTAACATGGGACCTCACAGATCTTGTGTGAGAACTCGACTATTCGATAGATTGCTTAAGAACAAGTTGAAAATGTTAGATTATTTTTATTAATCGAGAGATTACAAATCTGAAATTTCGGAATCAATTAGGGAATATTAATTGGGGTTAAATGATTAGGTCTTAAGAGAGTAATCAAACCCTTTGGAAATCTAGGATCGTTACCGATTGAATCAAAAGTGGTTAGGGTAGCAAAATGATGATAGAATGAATGCCTTCTTCTTATAATTATTTGTTTTTGTCTTGTGTGATATCTCAATTTTTAATTGGTTGTGCTCTATTTTGATTTATTTTTGTTAATTACATAATTTTAATTTCAGTCAATCCATACTCAATTGCTTAATTTTCTGTTTAGTTTTATTTTCATTTTGATTCACGTTTTTGCAACCTTAGACAAAGTTAGGATTCAATTAGTTTTAGCAAATTTATAGTGGGATCAACACCTCAATTACTACGCTTTACAATCCGTGCACTTGTGGAACATTAAGGGTTTTATAGAAGTAAAACTTGCTCAACAAGTGTTATCTAAGGTTATATTGAATTTAATAAAAATGAAAATAAATACTAAAATAGCAATTTAAACAATTAATTATGAATTGATTGAAATTAACACAAGGAAATCAAATTAGAGCATAACCACTTAACAATTAAGAAATCACATAAGACAGGATTAAACAATTATAGGAACAGGGGATTCATTTTATTGTCAATTACTACTTTAGTTACATTTGATTTAATTGGTATCGGTCCTAGAATTTCGAAAGGTTGATTATTCTCTCTCTTGACTTAATCATTAAACCCTAAATCATAATCCCTAATTGAACCTGAATTTCTGATTTTGCAATTTCTCAATTAACAAAACAATCCATGATCTAATTAGTTCTTACGCAATCTAATAGACAATTGGGACCTCATACAACATCTCTCTTCATGTAATTACCAATTTGATGTTTTTATGATATATTAGGTTGTTAATTCTCATTACCCAACCTAATCATGTTACCATCAGTTCAATCTCTCAATATATTACCGAAGTATGCAAAAATCATAAACAACCACAATAACCAAAAACATTAACGTCAAAAGCAATTAAATCATAATTAATTCAAGAATTAATCCCAAATGAAGTTAAAATATCCTTAACAAAGTATTCACCATCCTCATTTCCAAATCATACATCATATGAAGTAAATAAGAAGAGGAATAAGAAATAACTTGGAAAGGAATGACAAGGAGTGGCTGGCAGCAACTCCTCCTTCTCCTCCTCTTCTTCTTCTTCTCTTCTCTCTCTAAATGGTAAGATGGAGGCTTCACTCATTAGGGTGGTCATCTTATGATCTTATATAGTCCTGAGGCCATTTAGGGTTTAAAAATAGGTTTTACCCAAGCCAAAAAGTCTTCAAAGATGAAAATAGAAGGAGATCGCTACTTTTGCTACGTGCTTATCACAATCACGATAGGGATGTCATAATCCTGACCCTTGAAATTTGGCTTCTGTCAAGATCGTGACAAGGGTGTCATGATTGTGACCTGATGTTGTTCCCTTCTGTCACAATTGTGATAAGAGTGTCACGATCGTGACCCTGGTTGGATCACTTCTGTCACAACCGTGACAAAGATGACATAATTGTGATCCTTGCTCTTTCTACAAGCTTTCTCCAACTTCCTTCAATCTTCTTCATCAAACACTAACAAACACTTCAAAATACCTCAAGCGTACAAAATTAAAGTACAATGACATGCTCTAAACAACATAATACTTAAAAACATAAACAAATAATGACATTACACAATTCTGATCCTAAACATGCATAATTAATCTAATCAACACCTAAAAACACATTAAAACACCTATTAAAACATGATATAAACTACAACTATCATGGTGTGCATTGTATTTTTTGTCACGAGTGTGAATTTTGCATGTCATATGTTAGCAAAATTTTAAGTGTGGGGATATTGATAGTTGTAGTTTATATCATGTTTTAGTAGGTGTTTTAGTGTGTTTTTAAGTGTTGATTAGATGAATTGTGCATGTTTAGGATTAGAATTGTTGTGATTATGTGTTTATTTTTTTGAGTATTATGTGGTTTAGAGCATGTCATTGAACTTTAATTTTATGTGCTTGAGGTATTTTGATGTGTTTGATAAAGAAGATCGAAGGAAGTTGGAGAAAGCTTTGAGAAAGAGCAAGGGTTACGAAGGAAGTTGGAGAATGCTTGGAGAAAAAGCAAGGGCACGATCGTGACATCCCTATCACAGTCGTGACAGAAGGGATCCAGCCATGGTCACCATCATGACAGAAGCCAAATTTCAAGGCCCATGTTTGTGACAGGTATGAGACAGGTGTGAGACAAACGTAGGGATCTCCTTCTATTTTCATTTTTAAAGGGTCTTTTTGGACATTTTGGCTTGGGTAAAAAGCCATAGATGGCCCGAGGACTATATAAGAGCATAAGATGACCATAATGAGCTGAGCCTCCATTTGCCACTTTGGGAGAGAAGATAAGGAAGAAAGAAGAGAAGAAGTAGTTATAGGAGCTGCTGCTGTCCAGCCATCCATTCCAAATTATTTCTACATTCCTCTTGTTATTTACTTCATTTAATGTATGCTTTGGACATGACGATGTTGAATGTTTTGTTAAGGATGTTTTAACTGCTTTAGGGATTGATTCTTTATGACCTATTTTTTTTATTTTAATGAAATTGTTAGGTGTTGTGATGTTTATGGTTTTTACATATTTTGATAACAAATCGAGAGATTGAATCGATAGTAACATGATTAGGTTAGGTAATGAGAATTAACAACCTAATAGATCACATAAACATCAAATCTGTACTTATATAAAGAGAGATCTTGTGTGAGGACCTAATTGCCTATTAGATTGCTTAATAACTAATTGTAGACGTAGACTGTTTTTGTTAATTGAGAAATTGTAAAATAAAAAATTTGGATTTAATTAGGGGTTATTAACTAGGGTTTAATGATTAGATCTTAAGATAGAATAATCAACCATTCGGGGATCTAGGACCGATACCAATTACATCAAAAGTGATTAGGGTATTAAAATGACAATATATAAAATCTCATCTTCTCATAATTGTTTGATCTTGGCTTGTTGTGTATCTCAATTGTTAAGTGGTTGTGCTCTATTTTGATTTACTTGTGTTAATTTCGAAATTTTAATTTCAATCAATCCATACTCAATTGCTGAATTTTTTGTTTAGTTTTATTTTCATTTTAATTCACATTTTTGCAATCTTAGACAAAGTAAGGATTCAATTAGTTTTAGTTAATTTCTCGTCGGATCGACACCTCAATTACTACATTTTACAATCCATGCACTTGCGAAACAATTAGGGTTTTATAAAAGTAAAACTTGCTTAACAAGTTTTTGGCGCTATTGCTAAGGAATATGCAACAGTACCAAAACTTGTTGAGCAAGTTTTACCTCTAATAAAACTTCCAATATCCGCAAGTATACGAATCATAACTTGTAGTATCAAATGTGTCGATCCCACGAATAAATAGTTAAAATTGACTAAACCTAACTTTGTTTAAGGAGATAAAAGATTAGTTTAATAAAATAATAACAGAAAATTGAAACAATTAAATCAAGAAAATAATGAAATAACAAATGAGCTACCACAAATATGTGAGGAAAATCAAGGATGAAGCTTAGGATTTATTCTATCATTATTTTGTTCCTTTAACCCCTATTGATTCACTTATGTGTTAATTCTAGATCTTCTAAGGGATTGACTACTCTTTCTCAAGACCTAATCAATTAACCCTAATTGATTAACCTTAATTGAATATGAAAATTCTAGAATTTCAATCTCTCAATTCACAACTCTTTCCCTAACAATTTCAATTAATTCGGAGGTTTTCTATCAAATAATCAAGTTATCAAACCAGATCTCTCTTCGAATGATATTTAATTTGTTAATCGTGTGACATATTAATCTACCAACTCTCATTACGCAAATTAATTGGATTACTTTTGACTCACTATCTCAATTTGTTTCCAAATTATAAATTACACCATTAACACAACACAGATTATGTATTGAAACAATCAAAATCAAAGTCACAAAATAATTCAAGAACAAACCCTAATCTAAAAATTTAGAACATAATAAGCTTGAAGAGCATCATTAAATTCAGTCCATACATTAAGTTTAGTGAAAATAATATGAAGAGAGAGCAAAAGAACGTGATTTGAAACTTGAACCCGAAATATGGAAATCTCTAATGCTCTCCTTGATGCTCTTTCTTTGATCCAAAAATGCAAGATGGTGGCTGCTCTTCTTTAAGTGTTTTATGTTCTTAAATAATTGGCTTCTAGGGTTCTTTCTGAGGTTTATCCACTTAATTTCATTACAAAAATAACTCCAAAACGTTAAAATTACAAAATGAGTCGTAGATTAGAAAAGTTGAAATTCATTGGAATTGTTTTATGTGCTCTCTATCACGATCGTGACTTGCTTCCATACTTCCAATTCTTTTCTTTTCCTCAGTTTTCTATTTCCATATACTCAGATACAAGTGACAAACCTCTTGAAATGTAAAATTAAGATCTAAATCATGCTCAAAATCACACAAACACTTAGAATATAAACAAACAATAATAATAACATAATTCTAAGCCTATATACATGATAATAATCTAAGAAATACTCTAAAGCACACTTAAACATCTATCAAAATATAATATAATTTACACTTATCACTATATATACTCTTTCCTTAAGAGTATTGAAATCTATGCCTAGGTATAGATCCATATAATAAAGCATAAGGTTTATTTTTAGGGAGTGCCTAATGTAACAATTGTTTTTAGTAACAACTGAACTCTATGATATGTATATATCCATATATAAAATGGGTGTATCATATTGATATATATGTTTTATACTGTAAGTAGATAATATAGTTATAACTAAAACTGACAAGTACGAGCCAATCTTACGAAGACCAGTTATGAATTACCAATTATTTATAAACTTAATTATCTAAATTAACATATACGACCGGATGAAAAGGAAAAATAAATAAACAATTTAGAATATCAAAACAAAGAAACAATTAAGAAGAAAGCAATACATGAGTAAGTTATATTTAGATAAGATATCCATTAGGACTTCACTATGTTCTGACTTCACCCTAATTTAAGGAATGACTCTAGCTTTTTGGAATAGTAACATAACCTTTATTCTTATTGAATTAGTTGAAATATCTTTCTAACTAAAAAAAATAAGAATTCATTAATTCTTTTAATGAATTTTCATAATAGGTTGTACCTTAACTTAAAAAGAATATACTATCCTCTCTTGAATCACTCACCTAACCCTCACTATCGATGTAATGATCGAACTATATATATCATCTTTTGGTCTCAATATATGAATCAAATAATTGAATGTTTAACTTTCATTTTCTTCAATTCAATTAATTATAAGAGCATGGTTAAATCTCAAGAAAACTTGATATTTTATTTTAAATAAAGATCAATTGAACATATTGCATCCTAAGACCATCGCACTTAAATCTATGCCCCAATTGGTTCATGAATAAACAAGAAATAGCAACAATAAAGCAAGATAGAAAAGAAAATGAAATATTAAATCTTATTGATCTTAATGATTCTTGTTGAATTCTTTATACTTTTTTAAATGTTGACCTTTCCCTTAATCTTTTGTTCTTGTATTTGGCTTCTAAATGATTCTTTTTTGCTTTTAAACTCTTATATGGCCAAAAGCTCTCCTCTTTCCTGTCTTCTCTTCTTTTAACAATTTAAACTCTAATTTTTAATTCTCAACACTACCTTAACACAAGTTTATAAACTATGCTAGTTTTACCATATTTTATTACTTTTTTCGTAAAATAACGCTACCAAAATAGGACCAATATGGAGATTTGTTTGTTGATAGTTGTAGTTTACATTATGTTTTGGTAGGTGTTCTAATGTGTTTTTAGGTGTTGATTAGATGATTTATGCATGTTTAGGTTTAGAATTATCTTAATATGATTATGTGTTTATGTTTTTGAGTGTTTTATGGTTTAGAGCATTATATTGAACTTTAATTTTGTGCCTTTGAGGTGTTTTGATATGTTTGTTAGTGTATGAACTCAAATGAAGAAGATTGAAGTAAGTTGGAGAAAACTTGGACAAAAGGAACAAGGTTATAATCATGACATGCCTGTCACAGTTGTGACAGAAGGTCTCCCCTAGGGCCACGATCGTGACACCCTTTTCATAATCGTGAAAGAAGCCAAATTTTAAAGGTCATGATCATGAAATCCCTGTCACGATCATGATAAACGCATAATAGATGTAGGGATCTCCTTCTGTTTTTATTTTTGAAGGGTCTTTTTGGACTTTTTGGCTTGGGTAAAACCTAGTTTTTACCCTAAATGGCCCCAGGACTATATAAGATCATTAAATGACCCTAATTAAAAAGTGTCTTCATTTGCCACTTTGGGGGAGAAGACAAAGAAGAGAGAAGAAGGAGCTGCTACTGTCTAACCACTCTAGCCATCCATTTCAAGTTATTTCTACATTGCTTTTGTTATTTACTTCATCTAATGTATGCTTTGGACGTGAGGATGCTAAATATATTGTTAAGGATGTTCTAACTTCATTATGGGATTGATACTTGAATCAATTTGTGACCTAATTGATTTTGATGTTAATGAAATTGTTGAGTGTTATGGTGTTTATGATTTTTGCATACTTTGATAACAAATCGAGAGATTGAATCGATAGTAACATGATTAGGCTAGGTAATGAGAATTAACAACCTAATAGATCACATAAACATCACATCGGTAATTATACGAAGAGAGAGCTTGTGTGAGGACCTGATTGTCTATTAGATTTATTAAGAACTACATAGAGACGTAGGCCGTTTTTGTTAATTGAGAAATTGCAAAATCTAAATTTTAGATTCAATTGGGGGTTATTAACTAGGTTTTAATGATTAGACCTTAAGAAAGAATAATCAACCCTTTAGAGATCTAGGACGGATACTAATTACATCAAAAGTGATTAGGGTATCAAAATGACTATAGATAAATCCCACCTTCTCATAATTGTTTGATCTTGTGTTGTTGCAATATCTCAATTGTAAAATGGTTATGCTCCATGACGGAAACCTCTAGCTCCTTAATTACAAATGATATGCCTTCACAATTGATAGATTGAGGGAGCTTTACAATACCCTGTGTAGTTCGTAATTTAGAGATTTCAAAATGTTTATGCAACTTAGGTGCATGTGTAAACCTTATGCCTTTGTTAATTTTTAGGGAACTAGGGCTAAGAGATATGAAGCCAACATCTATGCGTATTGAGTTGGCAGATAAGTTGATAAAGAGAACGTTTGGCATGGTAGAGGATGTACCCATCAAAGTGGACAATTTTATCATTCTTGTGGATTTTATTGTATTGGACTTTGAAGAGGCTCGAAACTATCCGCTAGTTCTTACTATACCATTTTTTACCACTGAAAAAGGTTTGGTAGATGCCCATGAAGACAATCTCATCCTTTGAATTGGTGATGAACAAGTGAAATTCAACATGAATAAGGTATTAAAGAATTCGAAGGGGGTTAGCTCATTTATGAGGATTGATGAAGTGGAATCTTTAAATGAGTGAGAGGAAGAAGAGCAGATGACAGCGAAGATTGAGTTTGAAGAATATAAGGAAGTCTCTGTTCAACAAGCTAAAGAAGAGAATGAAGAATAGAGGATACAAGATATAAAGGTTAAAGAAGATATGAAAGTCTCTATTCATGAATTGAAAGAAGAAGAGGAGACGAGGGTGATTGAGGAAGAACAAGAACAACTCATCCTCTTATAGGACAAACTGTTGGATTCAATAGAAGATTAAGGGAGTTTTGATATTCCCTATTTTATTGATAGTATGTTAGTAATAAGGACATTACTGAACTTAATTGGTTTTCTTAATTTTATCAATATTTTCTTTTTGATTATTGCAATTGTAGCTTATTTACAGGCTACAAAATTTAAATTGGATCATACGGGTGGAAGCAAGTCACTAATAATTGACCCAGGTTGAGTGTGGAAGGAAGAGCACCTCAAGCTAATGATGTTAAATAAGCGCTACTTAGGAGGCAGCCTAAAAATTATAATAAGTTTTATTTTTATTTTTATTTTTATTTTTTGGTAAATCAAAAAATAAATAAATGAACAAAATATGTACAAAGAGTTCACAGACTATGCCATAGATGGCACAACCAACTAAAATTAGCAACTAGCCTCAGGACAAACCAAGATAAACTTAGGAACACTGTAGCTATGGAAGAAGCAATCCAATACCCATTCAACAATATAAACACCAAAAAAAAAACTCAGCCAAATTAAACCCAAGTATCTATAAACCCAGTAGAGAGCCTAACTAAGAAATTCCAAACCCATAATAAGCAAGCCAAGGAGAAACTAAAGAGAAAAGAACAACCATGGCCCCGGAATGGCCAGGGAGAAAGCTGCCGCTAAGAAGTAACTGTGCTGCACCTCCAGGGAAGGCATGATAATAAGGTTTATCCAATAAGAACCTCGAAAGCTGAGACCTATAATAGATTGAATAATTAACCTGTAAAAAGCAAAGAACTAATCTAAAAATTACCTCCTCTTGGTGTTTAGGCTGAGAAGTTCCCTAATGTGGGAGATTACTCCGGAAAGCACTCTCTCCTCTGCCATGGCTTCATTCTTGAAAGTTCTGGCATTACGTTCAGTCCATAAGTGGTAAACAGTAGTGGAGAGCAGTAGAGGGAAGTGAATGAAGGCCGAAACTTTGGAACTGGAAACAGTTAAGAACCAAGAAAGGATAATTGAAAGGTTGGAGTGGTTGAAAGTGGGCAAGTTGAAATGGGAAAGGCAGTGGTCCCAAATAGTTTTTGAGAAGGGGAAGTCAAAAAATAAGGGGTCTATGGATTCATTTGCTGAGAGGCACATGGAACAGTGGTTAGGGATATAGAGGTATGAAAGTTTGTGTTGGACCCCGAATTTCCTTGGAAATTTGATTTGATTAAATGAAATTAAATGAGGAATTAGTGGTGTTAAATGTTTTATTTGGGTAATGTGAATTGGAGAAATTTCAATGA
>JAOTBA010031284.1:0-16652 GCA_025629845.1 Erythroxylum squamatum
CTATCTTGTTCATGTTTATTATTATCCTTATACCATATCATGTATAGATTGGCATGATGATTTGGATATATTGCTTCCGCTGTAAATAAGATTTCTAAAAAGTTTTGAAATCTACCGGTTCTTTAAATATAACATGCTTTCTTTTTTCGATCCAACAGGCATTTGGTATTTCATAGCCTATACTATATAAGTGATATGTGCACTTGCCTGGAATAATCTATAAGGTAGGAGATAAAAAATCAAGTTTTTAACGTTATTTTTGGGGACTAGGATGTTATAAACTCTTAATTTCAATTATTATAGCCATTATTTTTCTTTTTCATTTATTTTCTTTTCTTTTTTATATGGTTATTTATTTATTTTAAAGCTCTCTTTCTTAATCTTGTGTTTTTGGTTTATTTTTAGGATTTAGATATTTATTGTTATAGCTACAAAATATAATGGTATGATTGAGAGGACATTATTCTCTGGGGGATTATAATATGCTATTACTTATCGTGACATGGGAAGCTTAAAATGAGAGGCATGACAATATATATATGGAAGTTCAATAAGTATCAATGATGCATTGTGACATTTATCGTGGTGGCCACACAATTATTAGGCATCAAGCTATACATGGGATCAACCAATTTGCATGGGAAACGGGCCTCAAAATATCCTTGCTCATAATCTAGGGTGGATCAACAATCTCAAATTTAAATGGAATAATCAAGCTTCACTATTATTTCTATTATAATAATAGTAAGAGGAGCATCAATGTCTTAAAGAGCTCCTTATGAAAACTATTGCTATAACCAAGGCTAACTTCCAATAAACTTTGACAATATATGAATTTTGATTGAATAGCTCGTTGGGCTTATTTTTGAAGAGCAGATAGGTGTTTTATTCAAATATACGAAGCCAAATTTGAGGGAACAATGAATGTGATAACTTTGAGGAGTGGAGAGGAGCTAAATATTAGAGAAACGGAACAAAAAGCTATTGTTCTAGAAGAGAAAGAGGAAGATAATGAGGACAAGCCAAAGCAAATAGTTATCGAAGACTTATTGGTAATCGTGTTAAGTATGAAGGGCTCATATTTCCTTTAATGTAAACCACAAAATTCAATCAAAGATCTAAGGAGTTCTATTATTCCTTGTTATATTAACAATTTCTTGCTAAAAAGGGTATTGGTGAATTTATTTGGCCTTATTATTTTGATACTATGTGTCCTTATTATATTGTAGCATGTGGCCTATTTGGAGGCCAGTGAGCCTTTATTTAAAAACCTTGTGGGAGAAAGCCACTAATTATAGATCCAAGTTGAAGAATAGCATCTTACGTAGTTTAGTCAAAATACTCATAAAGAAGTGCTAGTTGGGAGACAACCCAACAATTAGGTACTTTTGGGTTGATTGAGTAACCTGTATGATTTTCATTAATAGTTTAATTTGTTTTCATAATTTTAGTCTTACGGTTCTAATTTTGTTACTTGATTTAAGATTTGATGGAGTTTCACAGGCTATAAAGGTAACATCAACCCTATGCATTAAAATATAAAATATTTAACCAACACTAGAAAAATGTTATTGACATTAGACAAAGCTAAAAATCTTTTACTATTAGGGGAGAACCAGTTATCCTTAAATCCTTTCATTATTTTCATATTTTTCATTGTTCTCACATGTTTTGTATATTGAGGACAATGTACAACTTAAGTGTGAGGGAGGGATTTAACAATCATGCTTTTTAATTTTGTTATAAGCAGCTTAATAATGAATAATTCAAGAAATTTTTTAAAAGAAAAATTTTGGTCATGATGATTCATTTTTAGTTTGGTTTTGATTTTAATTTAATTTTTGAAGGCAAATAGTTATGAGTTTTGATAATTAAGTTGATTTGAATTTAGTTTATACTTAATTTGCATTATGATACTTTGTGTATAACTTGTACATGTGTTGAGTTAAATGTGAATTCTTTTTAAACATTTTTGTTATCCCATATACAAAAAAAAAAAATAAAGGAAAGAAAGAAAAAGAAATAAAAAATGTTGTGTGTGAATAAAAGACTATAAATAATTTCAATCCATTGGCTTTATGCCAATAAAAAGGTTAAAGTCTAAGAGTGGTGGTAGTAGCCATTTGAATAGTGACCTAGTTAAGTAACTAGAGGTATTTATAATAAGGTGTTTACTCTCACGCCAAAAAGTTATATGACTTTTCAAATAGGCTTTTAAATTCTCCTATGTTGTTTAAATTTAAGGTTTTTTTTTAAAGGGTATGAAAGTTTTTAAATGTTTAACATTTTTTCTCTTGTATGCTCACTTTATGCGTTAAGTGGAATGGTGTGAATTATGTTAATATTTGAAGAATTATGAAATGAATTAGATTGACTTGTAATTTAATGCAAGTAATTGCAATTACAAAGTTTATTGAATTATTTTTTATTTTTCATTTAAAAAAACAATTCAGTAAACTTTGCAATTGGATGAATAATAGAGAATTTTAATTGATATCTTTGATTTGTTTAATACTTTTTCAAAGTTATTTCTTATCAAGTTGAGAGTACAAAATTATTTTAAATTGGAGACAGGAAAATGTTCAAGTGTGGGGAAATTTGACAAGTTCTTAATTGTTCATATTTAGTGCATTTCAATTGTTTGTTTGAGTATTTTTCACTATTTATGGTACTTAATTTGTTCATATTTCATTTTTCAAGTCATAATTCACTTATTTGGAGGAAAAAGAATGAATTCGAATAAGTTTGGAGGAATTTAGAGCTATTCATAAGGTAGTTCATGCAATTTTATTTAATTTGAAATATATTTTGATTAATAAACCTAGTATTAGTTGTTCATAAAATTTAGAAAGATATGAGCATAATTGAGGAATTTATATGGTCCAACAAACTTTAGATTAAACTTAATATTTGAAGTTTTATTTGCATAAGAAGTTCTAGGGGCATTCATAATCTGAGTACCACTATTTTAAAGATTGTTTCTTGGTTCAATCTTGGTTTTAGTTAGTCAATTGTGTTTATTTGTTTTATTTTACTATTTTAAATTTGAATTTGGCTAATCACCATCACCATTACTTATTTATTAGATAATAGGAAAAAGCGCTAATACTAGTACTTATAGTCTTTATAAGATCGAAAGTTGGTACTCTATAACCTCTAATATATAAGCGATATGTGCACTTATCTAGAAAGATATATAAGATAAGAGACCAAACATTATTACTGTATTAGTATTTAATTTTTTTTTGTTATATATAAAATGTGTGTTAAAAGTCAAATCAAGATAACATACAAGTTTTTAATTAAATTTTATGTCTTATATTAGGCTTTCGATCCCTAAGAGCAAACTATATTTTACTAAACCATATAAATTTCATTTTGAACATAATAATTAACAAAGTATAATTCGATTACAATTTAAATTTTTTTATTAATGAATAATCCTAAAGTAACAAAATTAACAATAATTTCATGAACTTTTATCTCCAACTCCTTTTGAACTTTAGTTGTTGTAATTGGTCTATTAAGCATATACAATTGATTGCTATATTGAAAAGTTATTTGCAACATTACCTTACTTATTAAAAGGATTTGTCCCTTAATCTTCAACTTTGAATCAAAGATTTTTTTAAGATCACAAGAATAAAAGAGAGATTTGGATACTATATACACTTCTTTCGGTTTTGTACGGCATTCTCATATGACCTATTATGACTCTATCTTCCTTAAATAAAAGTAATATGAATCCACCTATGAATAAGACTTAAAGAACTCATAAACATGAATGAAATCTTATCTGAAAAAGCTAATCAGATTTTTTAGGAATTGACTTGATAAGCATGTAAAATATTATGCTTTCCCTTTATTATTTATTCATTTATACCTAATTTGTACTTTAGTATATTCATTATTCTTATATCTTTGTTCAGAATGCAAATGGAAGTATTAATGAAGATAAATGGGCATTATGGGCACTTTCAATAATGCTACTTAAATTGGACATGAATTTATCATCTAATCTCTAATTAATATGATTCAAGATGCCATAGAAAGCTAAGGAAGAATATTGAAACTTTTGTATATTGATTTTTGAGTAATTTTAGCAAAACATAGCCTATCATAATATTGTGTGCCGGGGTGTGTTCTATATAAGAACGTTAGTACAAAAGAAATAATCTTTTACATAGTTATATTATAGTCTGTGTGATACGATGAAGAGATATAGTAAGATATAGTCAAACATGGGTGTGTTAAAAATTGTATGATAGTGATGTAGAGTTATAAGAGGAAAAAGTTATAATTAAATATAAAACTTTAAAGGAGCTGGCTGCCCCTAACTTAAGTCAATAACCTTTGTTTATTGAGTTTTCTAATTTACATTTTTCTTTCAAATTGAAATCAAGACTAATACATTTATTGCTCGTCTTTAAAGGTGTTATACATGAGGGTCCATACAAACATTTGAAGGAGTTCCATATAGTATGCTCTGATATGAAGCCATAAGGAATAATGGAAGAACATATTAAGTTGAGAGTTTTATTTTCTTATCTTAGGGAGAATAGGCTAAATATTCATCGTATTACCTTCCAATAGATTCAATTAATTCACGGAATGAGACAAAATGTATATTTTGAGAAATATTTTCCTACATCTTGAGCTGTAAATATAAGAAAAAAAATGTGGCATAAGGCAGTACAAGGGAAAGTCTCTCTATGAGTATTAGGAGCAATTACAAAAAGATTAGTGTAAGCTATCCACATCACTATATTAATGATACTCCTAATTCAATACTTCTATAAAAAAAGATGTTGGAATTGGAGGAGCATTGGTAATCAAAACATCTGAAGCTACCAAAAATTTGATTCAAATATGATAGAAATTTCAAATAGTTAGGTAAAAGATATGCTACATAAATTAGAAAGGTGAATAAGGTATGTATTTCCTCCATTGACCAATAGTTATTTATCCTCACTTATTTTATTTGGAATTAGGTTTAAGGATTGCATAATAGGTCAAGGATTGTCAGATATGTTTTACATTAGGGCATCCAACTGATATATCTCTAACACTTTAATATGATGCAATTGAGTAAGTCAATGCAGTTGAAAATTTTTTGGATTAAAAATGCAGTGTATTCCCTTTAATTTTAATTTTGTTTGAAGGGATCATCAAAATTTTAACTATGGTAATAAGTAAACAGTGCATAATTTTATTCAAAATAGACAATTCCTACCTAAAAAACTTATTTCTCAAAGCCATAATTCAAACTAATCTATGGAGGATATAAATACCAAATAGTTTCAATATGAGACAAGATGAATATTTAAAATTTTGGGAAGTTAGATGAATTAAACATAAACTATTATGATTCTTTTAAAATTTCAATTTAGAGGAAGCTTCAATTCAAAATAGTAATTAATGCAAAAGAAAATGAGGGTAATGACATTAAAAAGTGGTAAGGAAATTGGAAAACCAAATGTAGTTCTTACTATAATTGAAGAAGATACGCAGATATAAAATTGAACCTAAGTATAAGTCCTTCCTTTTTTTACCAAAAAGGTTAGTTGAGGACATTCTTATGTATGTGATTGAATTATTATTTCAATTTGATTTTCACATTTTGGACATGGATGATAATTTTTCCCCTAACCCTGCACATATTCTATTAGGAAGACCATTCATAACTATAACTCATACCATAATAGAAGTGTATGATTGTACCCTTATAATAATTTTTAAAATTTGAATAATGATTTATTGATCTATTAAGAAGCTACCTCAGACATTACAATGAGTTCACCAAGAAATAAATTATAATACTTAAGTTAAAAACAAATTACATAAAGGTAAGAAACTAATAGAAGTTGCTACAAATTCCATCTAGTCTTCATTCCTAATGATAGAGCATGTTGGTTAGATTTGGCTATTATAGTGGCTAATACCCAATTGATTGTATCTTCAGCTAAGTTATACTTGTTAACTTCCTCATTTCTATAAATCCTCTTATTTCTTTCCTTCCATATTGAATAGAAAGTGGTAGTGAAGGCAGTTTTGTATATTGGGGCATCTTACAACCTCCGAGTAACAGTACAAATGATCCAATTAAGAGTTGAGTACCAATCATATTTATTGTAGGCTTCAGATAACCAATGAAACATTATGCTCCAGACTGTTTTAAAGTATCTACACTGGAAGAATAGATGATCTCGATCCTCTTCAGTGTCTTTACAAAACACACAAATTGGGTCATAGCTACCAAACCATCTTTTTTTCTATGCATCTTGTTCTTAATTACGAACCATATGAAAATAGAGGCTTTTGGATTGAGGGAATGTTTCCAAAGGAGGTTGAATTAAGAAGCATTCTCACCTGCTTCCTGAAAAGCTTTTATAACAAGATTTGTTAGAAAAAAATACCTATGGTATCTAGGACCCAAGTTACTGCATCTTGCCTGTGGCTATTAATGATCTAGGGAAGATAAAGTACCATTAAATTAAATCCTCTGAAGTTGCCTGCCTATTAAGAATGATTTGTCAAAGGAGATACTTTAGAATTGAGTAGAAGCCTATTCATAAGACTGGATATTTCAGTCTTTTGTATCAAAGGACTATGATATGTCTAGTTATCGAATGAAACCCAAATATTCTCACCATTGCCCAACCCATGCTTAATCAAAGGAAAAGCCTCCAGTCTCATTTTCAATATTTACAAAAGGTACCAAGAGTACTCCCTAGAGGTAGACAGTTGCTAAAAGCTTTCATTATTGAGATATGTTGCATGTACCCATTTTACCCAAATAGATTGTTTATCCTTAAATAGCGTCCAAATCCTTTTCACATAAGCACTTTTTGCATAGGAGAAATGGGGATGATGCCCACTTCCCTTTGTTTTTTATGAATAGTCACCTTGCTCCATTTGACTTTAGCTTTCTTATGGTTCTCAGAATTTCCAGACCATAAGAAAGCTTTCAGAATGCGATCAATCTCCTTGATGACCTTCTTAGATAGAATAAGGTGGGATATCCAATAAGCAAAAAGATTACCATGAACAGAAATTATCAAAGTAACCCTTGCAATAAGTGACAGAAATAGATTCTACAAAGCATTAATTCTAGCTTTGAGCCTTACTATAAGTGAAATGCAATCAAAATATTTAGGCTTTGCATTTGAAATAGGAACAAGCAAGTATTTAAGAGGTGGGTCATGAATATGAAGTTCAGTAATTCTAGAGAGTTCCTTAGTATTCTTCACATCTTTTGAGTAATATAAACTAATTTTGTTGACATTCATTTGCAAGCTCGACCATTTGGAAAACTGCATAAGAAGTTCCTTCAGCAATTACACTGATTGTATGTTTACTCCTAAAAGAAGGGTCAAATCATATACAAACATCAAGTGGATGAGATTGGAAGCCTTACTTTTATTATGACAGAGAAACCTATCATTGGAACCAATTACCTTATTAATAAGTTGAGAGAGGCCTTCTACAACTAAAATAGATAAGGAGAGAGAGCTTCCCCTTGATTAATAACTCTAGCACAAGTTAAAGGCTTAGCAGGAAACCCATTCACAAGAATACTGATTGAAGCAGTTGTTAAGCACATCATAATCCATTCAATGAAAGAAGTAGGGAACTCTAAAGCTTCCATGCAAATTTTTATGAAATCCTAGTTAACAGTGTCAAAAGCTTTAAAGAAATCAAATTTCCAACATCAAATTTAATATTTATTCCAAAATTATACTCCTTCAAAATCTCTTGCATAAGCAGTATATTATCCCCTATTGATCTATCTTGAATAAATGCACTCTTGGTAGCATTTAAAATTGAAGATAAAGTAGACCTCAATCTATAAGCAAGGAGTTTGACAATTACTTTGTAAATTATATTACAACAAGATATGGGTCTAAAGTTAGCCAAAGTATCCAAATTTAGCTTTTTGGGAACTAGACATATGTAAGTGTGGTTTATCTACTTCAGCATTTTGTGGTTTATCCCCTTCAGCATTTACAAAAGGATAAGCACTCTATGACTGCTTTGGTAAACAAACTACCAATAATCTGCCAAGTTGTTTCAAAAAATCTAGTAGCGAACCCATTAGGCATTGGAGCTTTAAAGGGATGTCATTTGAATAAGATCTGCTAACTTCCAAGCTAGTAAAAGGATCAGATATAGAGTCCTTAAGATCCTACAAAAGGGGACTATCAAAAAGATTTGGAATAGAGTGAATGTCTTACTAACTTGCAACAGTTCCTATAAGCTGAAGAAAGAAGGCTCTTATAATCTAGATAAAGTGGTTTGGCCAAAGACTGCGTTACTTGAGGGATCTTTAAGTGCCACAATCTTGTTTATATTCCTCCTTATGAGTAGAGATGCATGGAAGATTTTAGTGTTGGAGCCACCATCCCTTATGTAAAAGCCCAGACGACCTTCCCACAGATAATGTCCGCTTTGAGCTCCAAGCCCCTCACGGTTTTGCTCTTCCCACCCTTGGAAAAACGCGTTTTAGGGGGAGAGGTATCCATATCCTTATAAGGCATACTTCGTTCCCCTCTCCAACCAATGTGGGATCTCATACTCTCCACCCCCCTTAGGGCCCAGCCAAACTGGCACATCGAGTCGGGTACCGGCTCTGATACTATTTGTAATAGCCCAGACTACCCTCCTACAGATATTGTCCGCTTTGGGTTACTCCTCGGGCTAAGACCCTCACCGTTTTGCTCTTCCCACCCCTGGAAAAATGCGTCTTGTGAGGGAGAGGTATCCATACGCTTATAAGGTATACTTCGTTCTCCTCTCCAACCGATGTGGGATCTCACACTCTCCACCCCCCTTTAGGGCCCAGCCAAGCTAGCACAATAGTTCGGGTATCGGCTCTAACACTATTTGTAATAGCCCAGACCACCCAACTATAGATATTGTCCGCTTTGGGCTCCATACCCCTCATGGTTTTGCTTTTCCCACCCTTGGGAAGACGTGTCTATGGTAGAGAGGTATCCGTACCCTTATAAGGCTTACTTCGTTTCCCTCTCCAGCTGATATGGGATCTCATCATCGACACCCTTAGGGCCCAGCATCCTACACTGGCACATCGGGTCAAGAACCAGCTCTGATACCATTTGTAATAGCCTAGACAACTAGCCCACAGATAATGTCCGCTTTGGGTTGCCTCTCGAGCTAAACTCCTCACGGTTTTTCTCTTCCTATCCTTGGGAAAACGGGTCTATGGTGGAAAGGTATCCATACCCTTATAAGGCATATTTCGTTCCCCTTTCTAGCCGATATGGGATCTCATCATCCACCCCCCATAGGGCCCAGCGTCCCACGCTGACATATTGAGTCGGCAACCGGCTCTGATACCACTTGTAACAGCCCAAACTACACTCCTACAGATATTGTCGGCTTTGGGATGCCCCTCGGGCCAAGACCCTCACAGTTTTGCTCTTCCTAACCCTAGGAAAACGCGTCTTGTGGGGGAGAGGTATCCATACCCTTATAAGACATACTTTGTTCTCCTCTCCAACTGATGTGGGATCTCACTCTCCACCCCCCTTTAGGGACCAGATAGCTAGCACAACGATTCAGGTATCAGTTGATACCATTTGTAATAGCCCAGACCACCCGCCCACAGATATTGTCGGCTTTGGGCTCTAAGCCCCTCACAGTTTTGCTCTTCCCACTTAGAAAGACGCGTCTATGGTGGAGAGGTATCCATACCCTTATAAGGCATACTTCGTTCCTCTCTCTAGTCGATGTGGGATCTCATCATCCACCCCCTTAAGGTCCAATCTCCTATGCTGGCAAATCGGTTCGGGAAGAGAACAAAGTATGCCTTATAAGGGTATGAATACCTCTCCCCCTCAGACGCGTTTTCCTAAGGGTGGGAAGAGCAAAACCACGAGGGGCTTGGTCCAAGCAGTATTCCAAAGTGGACAATATCTATGAGTGGGTGGTTTCGGCTGTTACAAATAGTATCAGAGCCGGTTCCCTACCTGATGTGCCAGCGTAAGACGCTAGTCCTTATAAGGGGTGGATGATAAGATACTGTTGGAACCCCGCCCTCACGAGTCACGTGCCCGATGTCCTGAATGACATCCGAATGCGCATCCCACAAGGGCGGCATGCCCACACCAGTTAGACACCCAAATCACCCCTTGACCTTTTCAGGATAATTGTAGCTCCATGTCTCTAGTTTATTTTCAGACAAGAATCATCTCTTTCGGAGCTCTACCGATCAAGTTATGATTTAAAAATCGAAGTATGTTCATAACCTAGTCATGCTCTCCTAACCGATTCCTCACTTTCTTTTCATCAATCTTTTTCAAATCAAGACTGAAGGCTATCAATTTATGGGGATGTACACAAATACGTTAGGAATCTATTGGCTCAAGAATCACTTCATTTTGAGTCAGATGATGAAGTTATGTCCAAAAGAACCAAACATGATTTTGTCCTCAAATATACTAAACCTGCTTCGGGATAATTGACATAACTTTCACTAGAGACATCGGATTAAGGTTATTCTTAGACAGTTGGAAAGAGGACTTCTAGATCTACAACTTTTGTGAAGACATTAAAGAGAGATTTTGTTATCTATAGGGTCAAAATCTCGAATTTCCAAAAGCATAGATGGGTCAGATGAAAGGACTCAGTCTCAGACAAAGGTATTCAGTCTTAAACGGAGGGATTCAGTCTAGATGAATCAGAAGAAGGGACTCAGTCTTAGACGAAGGGATTCAGTCTAGATGAATCAGACGAAGGGACTCAGTCTCAGACGAAGGGATTCAGTCTAGCTGAATCAAACGATGGGCCTGGGTCTTAGACGAAGGGATTCAGTCTAGCTGAATCAGACGAAGGGACTCGGTCTTAGACAAAGGGATTCAATTTAACTGAATCAGATGAAGGGACTCCCCCTTAGACGAAGGGATTCAGTCTAGCTAAATCAGACGAAGAGACTCAGTCTTAGATAAAGGGATTCAGTCTAGATGAATCAGACGAAGGGACTCCGTCTCAGACGAAGGGATTCAGTCTAGATGAATCTGACGAAGGGACTTCTACAGGGTCTTCCTCACATCACCAAAAGCTCTGAATCACTAACTACACTCTTCAAAGCATCTTCGATGGTTCCTACATCCATTCTAACATCAGTTTCATTCATAATCTTTCCAAATTCTCTTCTTCTAATGCGATATCACTCATTATACATTCAGTTAGCAATTTGGTTGTATTAAACTCCCAAATCTCAACTCAAATGACTCATCACATACAACAAATTATTATAGCTGTTTCGTATATACATGCTATGCAGCATCACTACTTATAATGATCAAATCTCCTAATTCCGATGTCCAAAAATTTCATACTTCATACGATTGGAAAGATAAGAGGTCAATTTACAACTTCTAAGAAGACAAGTTTGCCTCATTCAGCCCAGATTAATACAGTTTTTCCCTTGAAGTCAAAACACATATTTTACCCCTTTGAAAAGCTTGAAAGAAACAATGTAAAGACATGGGAAGTCAAGAGAAAAACATAATGTACAAATATTTCATTAATGTCATAAGATAAGAGTTTTACAAAGATTTAATGGGCATTTGAAGCCACAATACATCATAATCCAAAAATAAAAAGTTTACATAACTAGAATTGCTCAAAATGCGACTAAAGCCTTGTTTTACAAAATTAGCTTAAATTACAAAAACATTGCAAAAGTGGAGTGACGCCTCGACTCTGGGTTACTCGTTCTCATGCCCTTCACCTAAAGATGGGATGGAAATAGAGGGGTGAGCTTAAAGCTCGTGGGTAGCAGTTTTATAATCGGTAACAAGCAAAATCAATTTAAAGATTCACATTCATTTTAAAACTCACATTGAATCATGAAACATGTATTTCCCAATTCTCAATTTATCAAACAATTTATAAATAAATTAAATCATGTATTCAGCAAACTTGTCAACATATGGGCACATCACAATGGTTTGGGAGGTCCATAAATAGAACGAGCATAGATATTCCCATATAATGGTCTTGTGTAGTCGTGAACAGAACGAACTAACACAATCCCGCATAGTGGTTTTGTGTAGTCGTAAACATGAAGGAGTCTTTGAAGGAGCTCCATGCCACTAGCGGGTAGGCGGGAAAAGCCTTTAGTCGAAGTGCACTTGACATGCAGAATGGACCAAGCCAAACCCACATTACATGTATTTCATAACTTGTAAACTTTTTGCCCAAAATGCGACATTTTCGAAACTTGCTTTCATAAACATAGTATGTTTTCAAGAATAATTTTCACACTCTTTTCATAAATCATCAATGCCGTAATCACATACCAAACACATAACAACTTCTTAAAGCATTAAAAGACCAATAATTGCACATTCATAAAGCAGTTGAAATCATTTATTTTCCATCATTTGAAAGAAAGCATTAATGGCCTATTACTTAATTATAAAAATGCAACCCCCCTTGAATTCCTTGCTTGAAAACTTGCTCAAGGATGCGTCTCCTCTTGATCCTCTTGCCTCTCTTGATTTTCTTAACATTGGCAAAAATCCCCATTCAATAGGAATTTAAATTGGAAAACCGAAAGAACCATATGCATGAAATTTATCCTAGAATACTTAAACCTACGCATTTCCTAAGTTCTTTGAACGAAAATCCTTCCAAAAATCAAAAAATTAAACATAAACTTACCTTGAATCTTTACCAAACAATGAGTTTCTTGGCTCTAATGGAAGCTCTAATCTTCCTCTTTCTTTTCCCTTCTTGAGCAACTTCAAAATCACTCTTTAAAACTAAGAAAAATTGAAACCTAGCTTAACTCTCATCTTTCCCTTAACCTACAACACTCATTCTCTCTTTCTCCCTTATTTTCGTATTTTCTCTCTTCTTTAACTCTTCACTCACATTTTTCTCTTCTCACATGCAAGAAAACAATTCCATCTTCCCAATTTTACCTTCCTTATAAGCTTATGTCTTTTTAAACTTATGTGATCTTCCAAAAATGCCCCTCATGCAATCTTACCACCTTAACACTTTAATTCAATTAACCTAAGTCATATAATCTTACTCACATTAACATGCTAATTAACTCTAAAATAAATTAATCTATCAAAACCTCAAAATTAATTTAAATCATGCTTATTCATTAAGAAAAAAATTCGGGGCCAGCATTTCTCCCCTTAAAGAATTTTGTCCTCGAAATTCTTACCTGAATCGTTGAAGAGGTGTGGATACTTTTCCCTCATAGCCTCCAAAGGCTCTCACATGGCCTCTTCTACGGAATAATTTCTCCATAAGACTTTGACTAACTGAATTGTCTTGTTCCTGAGGACCTTCTCCTTAGTGTCCATGACCTCCACTAGAGTCTCCTTATAACTTAGATCATCTCTCAACTGAACCTCAGTGGTCTGAATGATGTGGGAGGGATCCAATCTATGCCTCCTCAACATGGAATCATGAAAGACATCATGTATCTGTGGCAATTCTGATGGCAATTCCAACCTATAAGCTAGCGGTCCAATCCTCTCAACAATTTCATAAGGACCCACATATCTCGGGCTCAACTTGCCTTTCTTGCCAAACCTCATGACTCCTTTCCAAGGAGACATCTTAAGAAAGACTTTCTCACCGATTTCATACTCCATCTCCTTTCGGTGTGCATCAGTATAAATTTTCATTCTATCCTAAGATGCCTTAAGTCGTTGTTTGATAAGTTGACCTTGTCTACTGTCATCTGAAGTAACTCTGGTCCTATCAGTTTTCTTTCTCCTTCTCCATCCCAGTATATCGGAGTTCTACATCTCCTTTCATACAGTGCTTCATAAGGAGCCATTTGAATGCTCGAATAGTACGAATTATTGTAAGCAAATTTAACCAATGGCAATTGCTCGTCCCAAGCTCCTTTGAAATCCATCACACATGCCCTGAGCATTTCCTCAAAGGTCCGAATGGTCCTCTCAGATTGATCATCTGTCTAGGGATGAAAAGCAGTGCTAAAATTTAACTTGGTTCCTAGAGCCTCTTGTAAGTTTCCCTAGAATCTCAAAGTAAACCTAGGATCTCTGTTAGAAACTATTGAGTCAGGAATTCCATGCAATCTCACTTTCTCATCAATATACTTCTTTGCTAGCATATGCAAAAATCAGTTTGTTTAACTGCCAGAAAATGGGTTGACCTCGTCAAACGATCAACAATAACCCATATGGTATCATGCTTCCTACTAATCTTGGGCTAACCCACCAGAAAGTCCATAGTTACCCGTTGCCACTTCCACTCAGGAAAGGACAATGGCCTTAACTTGCTAGAAGGTGCCTGGTGTTCAACCTTGACTTGCTGACACACTAAACACTTGCTCACATATTCTGCTACATCTCTCTTCACACCTTTTCACCAGAAATATTCTTTCAGATCTCTGTACATCCTGATGCTACCTGGGTGCATGGTATAAGGTGCATTGTGTGCCTCATCCAATATTTCGTCCTTTACTTCTATAACATTCAGGATACAAAGTCTGTTCCCTACAACCATAATTCCATTATCCCTCACTACCACTTCAGATTTCTTGCCATTTTGAATTTCTTCTGGGAGCTTACTCAATTTTGCATCCTGTGCTTGTAACTCCTTAACTTTCTCCCTGAGTATCGATCTCACTCTAAAATTAGCAAGAATACAATTTAGTTCCTCATGTTTCAAGCTTATCTTAAGCTTAGCCATTTCTTTTAATAATAGAAGATAAACTGTTTGAACATGAGCTATAGAGGATTTCCTACTAAAGGCATCCGCTATCACATTCGCCTTTTCTGGATGGTTTTCAATCAGTAGGTCATAATCCATAAGCAACTCTAACCACCTTCTCTGTCTCAAATTCAACTCTTTCTGACTCAATAAATACTTGAGACTTTTGTGATCCCTAAAAATCCTCATCTGCACCCCATACAAATAATATCTCCAAATCTTTAGGGTAAAAATTACTACAGCCAATTTCAGATCATGGGTTAGATAATTCGACTCATATGGCTTTAGTTTCCGTGAAGCATAAGCTGTCACTGTTGGACCCCGAACCATTATGTGATCTAGGACTACTAAATAAGAAATTATTGGCAATTAGCTATGTGTGAAGCAAAGAAGAATTTATGAAATTGAGAAGAAATGGAAAGAGAGTGATTGAATCAAAAATCAGAGGATTGGTTAAGGGTCATGAGTTGGATAATTTTCTGAACGTGGTTCAGTATTTTGCGAAATTCGGGAGCTGTAGAGATCCGATTGAGTTGATTCTTGAGGAAAAATAAAATTGAGACATGGGGCTACAAATCATGTGAAGGGATTGAAATTCAATTTCATCCCTAAGATTGTCAATTTCTGGAGTGAAGTTTGACATAAGGTTCAGTCATGGATAAGTGCAGGTCTGATAGTGTTTTGGCTATAACTCCTTCATCTCTGATCCGATTTAAGTGTTCTTGGTGTCATTTTAAAGATGAGACATAGAGGAACAATTCTCTAGAAGAAAGTTTTGCCAAATTATGTCATTTACCTGCTCTAAATTAGGAAGCAAGATGAAAATTTTTAAAGGCTTAGTGCAGGGGCAGATTTGGAACATCACTTAAAGGGCATAGGTTAAAGGCTTAAATGAGGGGCTCTTTGGTCTTTTCTCCTTCATTAAATGACATGGCAACTTAAAGGTAAGGGGGCTGTCGTTTGGAGCTAGGGAATCACGAAAATAAGGAAAGAAAAGGAAGAGAAAAACGATAGAGAGAAGGAGAGGAAGCTTGGTCGGCCATGGAGGAGAAGAAGAAGAAGAAGTCATGAGCTAGGGTTTTTCGATTCTTTGGAGTTTCAAGCATGTTTTTAAGTAGATTCAAGAGGAAAGGAAGGGAAGAGCATGAAAGTTTTCCATGGAGCCAATAATTTCGAAAATGGAGGAGGAAAAAGGTAAGAGAGAGAAAGTTTTGATTTTGAATCTTTTGATGAGTTTATGGTTTAGATAGGTTAAGAAGGTTATGGGTTTGAGTTTTCCTATGATTATTCAAGTGATTATGCTAAGATTGATGATTAATTTTGGATAATGATGAATTAGGGTTTTTGTCTTGAATTTGGGGTTTTAGGAAATTGATTGATTTAGAAGGCTTGAAATATGATGAGTTTGTGATTCTTAAGTTAATTGTGAGGATTATGTTATTATGATGTTGAATTTGGGTGAATTGGTTTAGGTAAATTTCAATTGGAAGAAGAAAAGAAGAAATGGTCAAATTGATGATTGGGACAAGCTTCTAGCAAGGAATACAAGGTGGGTTTCTTGTTTATAATGAATTAATGAGCTATACAAGATTGTTTTTGCATTAAGAAAGTAGAAGAATTTCAAGAAATATTTGTTTCATTGTGCTTTCGTTGATTGAGAAATGGCTATAATTGTGGCATTTATTGTAATTGATTTGAATGAATTGGGTTGATGAGATTGTGGAATATTTCATGTTCATGAATAATTGTGTTTCCGAAATATGCTTTTGTGACGAAATGTCAAGAAAAACATGTTTTCGAAAAGTGCCATTTTGGGCAAATTGTTTTCAAGATCATGAATTACATGTTATGTGGGTTAGGTCAAGTCCACCCAAGAAAATGTCACGTGCACGTCGACCATGAATAGGCTTATCCCGCCT
>JAOTBA010031341.1:0-32746 GCA_025629845.1 Erythroxylum squamatum
AATTAAATCTAGAGATCGTATCCTAGGTTGTTCGGTGGTTAGGTTTAATTAATGATCGTATCTTGATTAAACAAAACATAAGGGAAAACTCGAGTTAATTATTAACCCATGATTAATAGTTGCTAGGAGAGGTTAAAGAACAACAAATTAATAAAATATGCTTAATTAGGGTGTAGGCCGAGATTAAGCCAAAGAATCGGGTCCCTAGTGAATTCCCTGCATTTATCATTTTTGCATGTTTTCTTTAATTTGTTTTTATTAGTTAGTTTCATTTTATTTTCTTCTTTGAAAAATCTAAAACCTCCCATCAGTATAAACACCGATTAATTTCATTTCATAAACTTTTCACACACTCTCTGTGGGATCGACCTAGACTCGCTGCTGCTACAGTAGTAGTCTAGTTATTTTAATTTTGATTAGCGTTACGACGCGCGGTCACCTTAGGACCAGAACTAAAATCACTTGGACTATATTTGGCATAGTTAGTCTAGTGGGAGTTGACACATAGCTCATACTCCAAACCAAGTGGGGTATAAGATGGTGAAGGGATAAATTGCACGATCATTGTTATGGAAAGGTTCGTAAGTCGGATAATTAATTATCGAAGAGTTCGAGTGTTAATCCACTTACATTATGGTAAATTGGCATCATGAAACCCTTAATGATTTGCTCAAATTAAGAGTTAATTCAAGTGAAAAAAATAACTAGGAGCCTAAGGGCCACACGCATAAAAGATTAGATGAAAAACAAAGTGTGTATGACTGTCAATTAAGCAGGCCACGATCATGACCGGCTTAATGATAGGTGGTACATAAGTGAGTTCTTCACTTATGTGCACACAAAAATTTTTACCCAAAAAACTCACTTAATAGAGGGGTTAAGGATCTAGAAGAGTTCTGGAAGTTGAGAGGAGTGATCCTGAGATTTATTCATACAATTTTAAGCAATTGTTGCATGAGATTAATTACATGTAACTTGGTCTTGATCTAACTCTCACTAGAGCATCTACTTGAATTCATCTTGTTTGGTGCTCTAACCACCCTTACACACTAATTTTTCTTCATCTTTGTGTGCTCTCTTGAGGCCAAGGAAGGTGATTGGTGTTTGCTACAACCCAAACAAGGAGAAGATTCAAGAAAGGAGGAGTATTTGCAAGGTACATATGCTATAATTTCATGTTCTTATAATTTGTTTTATACATGCACATGGATTTTGGATTTTCTGGGGATATCGTGGGGTTGAAATTTTGATTCTGACACTTCCGCTACCTTGTCATGTATGTGATGCATGGACCTATGCCCTCCAACAGTGGTATCAGAGCAAGTTATGCATCTATAAGATGATCTATTGAACATGTGCAAACTGTTTCCTAGGTTGTGATTGACATGCATGTTGATTTCAAAAAATTCGTATAAATTGTAGAAAAATAATTTTTATGATTTTCTTTCATAGAAATGTTTATAAGATGTTATATTATGTTTTTGTCAAATTAAATTTCAATTGAATGTCATCTTCTATGTTATTGAGAATTAATCTCAAGTTAGTTCATATGTTGGTTTCTGCGAATTTCTGGAAAACATAATGTATGTGTTGATTTTGAAAATTTCTTAATAATTATAATTTTTTTCAATTTTCTTTCACAAAAATGCTTATAAGGTGTTACATTATGTTTTTGTCAAATAAAAATGTAATTGAATATTATTTTTTATTTTATTACGATTTTAATTTCAGCTTATGCATGTATGAAGTTCTAGGAAATTCTAGAAATCTGATGAACATACATGCTTGTAAATTCCATAATAATTTTATAAAAAAATTATTTTTATAAATTTTCTTCATGACCATGCACATATGATGTTGTCACGTGTATGAGATGCATGAAACATGTTTTTTTATTCTTGATTTTACATGCACGCTGGTGGTGTATGACAAATGTTAGTGGACATATGATGTGTTGGCTAATTCCACTTAGTTTATAAAAAATTTCTAGGAATTAGATTCTATAATTTTTAATTAGGCACATTTATAATGTTTATATGTATTTGGAATTTTTCCAGAATTAATTGAACTTGATTCAATTAATAGATCAAGTTAAAGTAAACACCGGTCATCTTTTTGAAAGCTGATGGGGCTGACTTGTTTGATGAATTATGTGTATTTGTTTCGGTTATAAGACCTTGAAATTATTTTTATGAGCTAAGAAATGTGTTATTTGATGATAGTAGCATGCTAAGTGCATATGTTTGAAATTAGGGTTCCGGAAAATTTTCGGACATCGAATTGGTCTCTTTAGTGTCTAGAAGGTTAACTAATTTATCTCGATAATTTTGGCAGTCAAGATATTTTTGGCTTATGCTGAAATTGTCTTGATAAACTTGACATGACCTAGGGATTTTTAGATGACTAATTGATGTTTGGAAATTTTGGAAACCCTAGGGATTAATTTAGAATTAATCCAAGTATAACATAGCATTTCTAGTGTGACTAGAAAAAGGCACGTGTATTAGAATTAAAGTGTTTAACTTGGACATCAAAATAATTGAATTTTAGGGTTCATAATTGAATCACATTAATAATTCAAATTAGCTGAAGCTAACACTAGTACCTGATTCGGTTCAAGAGTTGAATCGAATCACGAACTTTGGATGTATAGTCAAGTCACAACTTTAGATGCATTTTAAGGGTGGTTATGGACATAGGCCCAATTTAATTGAGTTGTCCATAATTTGAATATATATATATATATATATATATATATATATATATAATACCATCCAAGTATTGATGAGACCTAAGAATAAATCCCTCGACCAAAATATTAGGACTTACGCCTTCTATTGATATGACAAGAACCAAAATTCTTTTAGTGTTGGGTTGTTAGGCAAACCTAAGCCCGCACTACACGAATATGTTTAAACTATAGAAATTAGATTTTCGGATTAATGAGTTGGTCCTAACTGGAAGCATTGATGGGCAAACCCAAGGCCAACATAGATAGTGGCAAAGTTGGGTAGTATGCATGGGATGTATATGCATCAAGAGTTGATAACTCAATGAGTGTGCTAAATCAACAATTGATGGCACAAGTCGATAGTTTCATAACTAAATGCAATTGGTATGAATGGTACCTATTGATTGACCTAAGGTGGCTTGTTGGGCAAACCCAAGGTCATTCTTAGTGATATTGGACATCGACCCATTAGGAAAATTATTATTTTTCTCGGATTCGTAGCGAAGGCTATAGATTTGGATAAAATAGTGGAACCTATAATGCATGTGATTAAAGACCTTATTGATATGCATTTATGTACATTCTAATGCTTTCTCTCGTTCTTCTACGTTATTGATCGTCGCGATGTCTTCGTCTAGTGTGAACTTATGCTCTCTACTTGAATCCAACAAAATCACGGGACCAAATGTCTTAGATTGGCTACGAAATTTGAGAATTATTCTCAAATATGAGAAACTAGGATATCTCCTAGATGAGCCACTTCTCGATCCCCTTGTTGCTGATGCTTCTGATGAGGATTAGAAAGCTTACAAGAAGCTACTGGATGATAGTGAGCTAGCTAGTTGTATTATACTGGCCTCTATGTCACCAGAACTGTAAAAGCAATATGAGGTTATGGATTCTCATACCATAGTCTACCATCTAAGGGAACTATTTGATGAGCAAGCTTGGTCTAAAATGTTTGAGACCTTGAGGTTGCTTTTTTGCTCTAAGATGACTGAGGGATGGTCTCTAGTGCAGTACGCACTGAAGATGAATGGATACATTGAGAGGTTAGTTAGTTTGGGTTTCATAATGGATCATGAATTAGTATAAACTTAATTCTGACTAGTTTGACCGATAGTTATTCATAGTTTGTGCTTAACTATCGGATGAACCAAATATCCACTTCGATACTTGAGCTAATTAATCTACTCAAAACAACTGAGCAAACTGTCAAAAAGGACAGTAAGGCTATGATGTTGGTGGACTCTGTTTCTAGTTCTCGCAAGAGGAACCAAAAGAAGAAGAAGTCTAAAAAGCCAGTGGGAGGTGTAGCCAAGAAGAAGACAAAGGACAATACACCAAAGGGAATATGTTTTCATTGCAACAAGGAAGGAGATTAGAAGAGGAACTGTAAAGCCTATCTAGAGTCGTTGAAGCAAAAGAAGGCATTAGATGCTCCACTGCCTACTTCATGTATGTTATTTTTCATTGAGGTTAATACTATTTTTAATCATAACATTTGGATATTAGATATCGGATGTGGCTCACACATATGTGTTGATCTGCAAGGTCTCAAGGATAGTAGACTGCTCAAGAAGGGAGAGATGGACCTACATATGGGAAATGGAGCAAAAGTTGCCGCATTAACCGTAGGAACCTATGTTTTGTATCTTCCTAGTAGGCAAGCGTTAATTTTGGATAATTGCTATTATATACCCCTTGTGACAAAGAACATTGTATCTGTTTCTTATTTTAATAAAACGGGATTTCATTTAACTTTTTCAAGCAATGGTTGTTTAATTAAGTTAAATGAAATGTTGTATTGTACTGCTATATTGTACAATGGTATTTACATATTAGATATGTACAATCCAATTTTAAATATCAATGACAATAAAAGACAAAAACGGGATAACTTAAAATTGTCTTACTTATGGCATTGTCGACTTAGCCATATAAGTGAGAAACGCATGGCTAAGCTACACAGGAGTGGTAGCTTAGGGTCATTTGATTATGAATCATATGATACATGTGAATCTTGCTTATTAGGCAAGATGACAAAATTACCTTTTAAAGGAAATGGTCAACGTGCGAATGGGTTATTAGACCTAATACATTTTGATGCATATGGTCCGATGTCCATTCATACCAGAGGTGGTTTTATGTACTTCATTACCTTTATCGATGATTATTCACGATATGGGTATGCGTATCTAATGAGATATAAGTCTAAAGCATTTGAAATGTTAAAACAATTTAGACATGAAGTAGAGAAACAGCTCGGTAAAAGTGTCAAGACATTTCAATCAAATCGAGGTGGTGAATACTTGAACGAGGAGTTTCTAAGACATTTCAATCAGATCGAGGTGGTGAATACTTGAACGAGGAGTTTCTAAGTTATCTCAGGGATAACAGGATTGTATCTCAATGGAATCCACCTTACACATCACAACATAATGGTGTGGCTAAAAGGAGAAACCGAACCTTGTTGGACATGGTTAAGGTTAATGATGGGCTTAGCAGATCTACCAAAATCCTTTTGGGGTCATGCACTCGAGACTACTGTTTATATGATAAATAGAGTCCCTTCAAAAGCAATTGATGTTAACAAAAAAACCATATCTTTCTCATATGAAAGTTTGGGGTTGTCCGACTTATATAAAGCGGATTCAATCAGATAAGCTTAAAGCAAAATCTGATAAATGTTTGTTTGTAGGATATCATAAGGAAACAATTGGATATCAATTCTACAATGCTTTAGAGCAAAAGGTGTTTGTCTCAAATCATGTTGTCCTTTTAGAGAAAGAGTTTCTTCTAAAAGAAGATAGTGGGAGCAAAGTTGAACTTAATGAAGTTTATGATGCTCAAACAGACGCAGATTAACTGCCTGAACCCGAGATTGTTGTTTATGGAAATGAGAAAATAGTTGAACCTTCCAACACACAAAATGTTCCTAGGTCAAGTAGGATACACAATGTTCCAAAGAGATATGGATTTATGGTAAGTGAACATAATGACATATTGCTCATAAAGGATGATGAGCCTACAACCTATGAAGAGACTTTGAAGAGTTTAGAATCTGAAAAATGTCTTCAAGCTATGAAGTCTGAAATGGATTCCATGTTTGAAAACCAAGTATGGACTTTGGTTGGCCCACCCCAAGGGCTACAACCTATAGGGTGCAAGTAGATTTTCAAGAAGAAAATCGACATGGATGGTAATGTGATTACCTATAAAGCGAGGCTAGTCACTAAAGGTTATCATCAAAAACAAGAAGTTGACTATGATAAAACATTTAGCCCATAGCCATGCTTAAATCCATTAGAATACTCCTAGCCATTACTACTTATTATGATTATGAGATATGACAAATTGATGTGAAGATGACTTTCCTGAATGAAAACCTAACTGAGGATGTGTATATGATACAACCTGAGGGCTTCATATCCAAAGATGAAAAAAAGGTATGCAAGCTTCAAAATTTCAGTTATGGATTGAAGCAAGCATCTAGGAATTAGAACATCCGATTTGATGTGACAATCAAAGAGTTTGATTTCTCACAAAATTCGAATAAACCTTGTGTGTACAAGAAGGTTAATGAGAGTGCAATCATATTCCTTGTGTTATATGTGGATGACATATTATTAATAGAAAATGAGGTCTCAAGTTTGCAATGTGTCAAATTTTGGTTGTCCCGGAATTTCTCCATGAAAGACCTTGGAGAAACAACTTATATATTAGGTATAAAGATCTATAAAGATAGATCAAGGAAGTTGCTAGGTCTTTCACAGTCTACATACATAGATAAAATGCTAAAGAGGTTTAACATGGAGCAGTTAAAGAGAAGGTTTCTTCCCATGACTCGTGGGATAAAATTCTCGAAATCTATATGTCCCAAGACCTAAGATGAGAGGACTCGCATGAGTTTGATCCCGTATGCTTTGGCTATAGGATCAATCATGTATGTTATGTTATGTACAAAAACTGATATATTGTATGCTCTAAGTGTTACAAGCAGATTTCAATCAGATCCTGGTGAGTGTCACTGGATGGCTGTCAATAATATCCTAAAGTACTTGTGAAGGACGAAGGATGTATTCTTTTTTTTTCCAAAGGTAAAATTGTATTCCACAGGAAAAAAATTGTACAACATCAAAGGGGCATACCCCAGTCAACATACAGAGGAAGAGCTAAAGGCCCAAGCCAACCTAATATGGGAGTCTTACAAAATACAGGCACTCAAAAAGTCCGAAAGAGCAGGCCTTAAAAGCCCAACCGAAAGGCAGCCCATTGGGAGGGACATGGGAGGCTAGCCATGGAGTACAGCCCGGCCTAGTGAGAGATCTACCAAGCCTGGTGAAACCGACACCGTACAAGGAAGGAGTAGGAGGCTAGCCATGAAGCCACAACAAAAGAACGACATCGTCCTAGAGAGGCCAGACGACGTCACACTTTGGATCTGCGCAGCACCCATCACTGCAAGCTACAAAAACGGCGACGTAGTACAGGTTATGTAACGACTGCATATCGAGTGGCTCGAAAGTTAGAGCTGCAAGCTACTAATGACATCGTCTTTGGGAGGCTAGGGTGCTCCTCCTACGATGTCGCGCCATTTGGAGTAGACGACACCGTTACAGAAAGTGGCGACTCCATTCCATGCTCCACACATAAAACGACGTCGAAGGCTTCATTCCATTCTCCACACATAAAACGACGTCGGATCTCTCAGCCCAATGACGGCACACCATGGGCTTGCGCAGCCCACCACTATCAACCTCTTTAATCTGCGTATACTCCTGACGAGAGATCCGACATCGTACTGAGCCACACAAAACAACGTCGGACTACCTATCCAGACAGCAGCGCCTCGTCTGTTCCTAGCCTGGGCCCTCAACAAGCTGCATCGTCTTTGGGTGTTCATTGCAACAGGGAGTAACCCCCCCACGTACATCTGCATGCGGCATGCAAACAGCATCATATCCCTCAAAGAAATAGACAGCCATCTCCCTTTGCACCAACTACCTCATCTGATCCAAACTAGCACCCATCACCATTGTAGCACCAGAGAGGATTCCTAGAGCATCCGAGAAGATTAACATGCATGCAGGAGGAATCCAACGGTTCAAAAATCAATAAGTTCCACCGGGTAGAGACGGTACAGAATTTTGTAAACATGAGTTTTAATCTTTGCCACCACATCAGCATAAGAGATGGTTGCTTCATCCATTACGACCACATTCTTGGCCTTCCAAAGCAAATAAAGAGATGTAATAAACGCGAGTTTTGCTGTTTTACAACAAAGTAGGGAGCCACGATGATTTATTCTCAGCCATCTAATGGAGCTCCTGAGGGTTGTCATTGCCCGCGGCATACATAACCAACCTCAGATGGATTTCTAGACATCCTTCGTGAAAGAACAGGAGAAGAATAGATGCTCTACTGTTTCGTCGACTTCTACACACAAGGGACATTGGCGACTGATATCTAAGTAGAGCAGATTATCCTTAGTTGGGAGACGGTTTTGCATACAGAGCCAAGCAACAAATGAATACTTTGGTGGAATATAGCTTTGCTAAATCAAAGACATCCAGGGATAAGACGAACGTCGATAAAATACCCTCCACACAGAGGGATTGAACTCCCTGTACCACCGTCATCCTACCCCCCAATAAAGCCACCAGTGAATCCCAAATCATAGCAAGACGTTTAAGGAGTGGGGAGTTGCGAGTACGCGGGCGCCAATCCCAGATCGAGGTACCTCTCAAATGGTAGGCATGAATCCAACGCGACCACAATGAGGTAGCTTCCTCCTGGAGGTTCCATAGAGCCGTAGATAACAGAGCATTATTCCAAGTTTTACCATTGCGCAGTCCTAAGCCTCCTTCGTTTTTTGGAGCACAGATTGTGTCCCATGAGACATGGTAGTGTCTCATACCCCAGAGAAATAGCCGACACAAAGAAGTAATACGATCGAGAATTGGAGCCAGGAGGGGAAGGGTCTGCATCCAGAATGATAACACGCCCTGAATAACTGATTGAACTAAGGTCAGGCGTCTCGCATATGACAACTGCCAGGCGGTAAGGTAAGCTTCGACTGTTTCGATAAGTGACGAATATTGAGCTACAGAAATCTTCAGAGGAGCCAAGGGTACTCCAAGGTACCGAACTGGGAATAACCCTTCAGGAAAGTCAACTATTTGTAATATAGCTTCTTTTTCCCCCCTAGAACTCTCTCGAGGAAAATATTGGACTTTGATGGGTTGACAGACAACCCAACCACATTACTAAGTGTCCGCAGGCCATCCAGTAGAACCCTAATCGAGGGAATGTCACCCCTAGAAAAGAGCATCAAATCGTCTGCAAACGCGAGGTGGGAGATACCCAGGAGTTGGCATTTCAGGTAAAAGTTGAACGGTCCAGTAGCAGTCTTCTTTTTCAGGTACCTGGACAAATATTCCAAACACAGCAGAAATAAGGAGGGAGACATAAGACCGAAACATGCCATGAAGAGAGCCATTAATAAACACCGAGTAGGAGGCTGTAGTCACACATTCCATGACCCACGAGACGAACTGCGTTGGAAACCCCAGGCCGAGCATCATCTCTTTTAGGAAATCCCAGGACACTGTATCATAAGCCTTCGTTATGTCTATTTTAAGGAGACACCTGGGCGAGATATGTTTCCGACTATATACACGAACCAATTCCTAAGCCAGAAAAATATTATCATGTAACCTCCTTCCTCCAACGAAGGCAGATTGCGCTGGATCAATAATACTATCCAATTCCAATGACAACCTATCGGTCAGGAGCTTCGTGATTACTTTGTATACCACATTCAAACATGATATAGGCCGAAAGTCTGCCACTCTAGGTCTGGTGTTCTTTGGAATCAATATAAGTGCAGTATGATTGAGCCGGCGTAGGATACGTCCCTTCCGGAAGAATTCTTGTACAACATCACAAACACTAGGGTCAACACAATGCCACTGCTTTTTAAAGAACTCCGATGTAAACTCGTCCGGCCCCGACGCTTTTTCACTGCCAATACTGAACATTGCTTTCTAGATCTCTTTAATCGTGAAAGGAGCTATCAGTCGGGATTGAGCTTCAAAGCCAAGCACTGCGCCGTTAGAAATAACTTCAAGGTCCACCCTGGTGCACGAGGAAGTAGAGCCGAATAATGAGGTAAAATACCGAACTAGCAAATTCGACACTTCAAGTAAGGAGGTAGTCTCCGACCCATCCTCCTTAGTGATGTGAGTAATCATTTTAGAGCGGCTGCGTTTCTGAGCTAAGGCATGAAAATACTTTGTGCTTTTATCAGCCTCCATGAGATGAGTGCAGTTTGCTTTCTGTCGGTAAAAAAGTTGTTCCGCATACTGGAGGAAAACAACTCGCTTCCGAAGAGAATTTACACTACACCTCAGTTCTTTATCTGCCGGTCGGCCAAGGAACTCCTGATACCTTCAGTGGAAATCCTGCTGAGCCTCCTGAACACGGTTGGAAATACTGCTATACGCTGATCAATTGAGGCGCCTAAGGGGAGGTTTCAGGGCAGCCAATTTAGAACACAAGAGGAACTGAGCAAAACCTTCCATCGGCCGGCTCCAAACATTCTCAACCAAGGATGGGAAATCAGAGTGAAGGGTCCACATATTGTAGAATTTAAAGGGCTTTCTCTCGTTCAGCTTCGCACGATGAAAATCAACTACGATGGGGCAGTGGTCGGATTCCGCAAGCATAAGGAGGGTAAGTGCTGAACATGGGAGCTCTCTCACTGCCCACTCCTGGTTAATAAGGACTCGGTCTAATCGTGCCCATCTTCTATTTTTCTGCTAGGTATAAAACTCTCCACTCGAAGGAGCATCCTCTAACCCATGAAGCAGTTGGAAGTCTAGTAAGTCTTGCAAGAAGTAGGCTGCCGGGGGAATACACCATTTTCGTTCCGACGCAGCGCAAACACAATTAGTCTCCTAATATCGTCCATGGAGTCGACCGATTAGGAGCAAGTTAAGTTAATTCCAGCCAGAGTTCTTTTCGTTCTCGGACAATATATAAACCATAGACACCAGTCACTGTAAATTGGATTTTGGAGATACAACACTCCACCTGATAATGTATGTATTGGGCACCTATCGCCAGTAAAGAGCACCAAATTTGGGAGGGATCCCACATCAATACCATTCGGCCTCCATCCTTAGCATCAAAATTATGCCAAAATTTCCAACCCGGACATCGGGACTGAAAAAACCTCTCCAGACTATCTAAGGTAAGTTTAGTTTCCAATAGAACCATTAAGCTACAATTGTGTTGCTTCCTCAGGGAAGTAACACTATGCTATCGCGAGAGTTTATTTAACCCTTGGACATTCTAGCTAAGAAATTTCATGATGGCGGTATGGAGGTGGCACCTCCATCCCCTCGTCGTGTGGGAACCACTCTCCTGGAAATGTTCCGACCATCCCCTTGGTAACTTGGAAGGCCTAAACCCACCTTAGAGCCAATAGAGTTAGCCTCCTTCCCCTTAGGCTGTCGTGCCCCAGTGTGCATAACCTTCCCCACTCGGTCCTGATTAGCTGGCCCTGATGAGGAGCGAACTATAACTTCAGTACTTGAAGGCTAAGAGCTGCTGGGTATCGGGCCCTCAGGGACTTGAGTAGTGAGGCCACGAGAATCTAGAGAAGCCACTCTATGCTCATGTAATAAAGGATCCATACGCTCCAGGATCTCAGGGGCAGTGTTAGAGCTCACAGCACCCACCCGGGCATCCCCATGCACAACAGAACCTCCAGTGGTCTGGTCAACTATAGGAGCTGGCGGCTTATCACCATCAGCAGGAGAGTCAGAGGGGGGGGAGAACAACAGGGTCGGCCTCCGGAACCGTCTCTTGATTCTGCACTCTTTTACAATGGAAGGGGCTATGGCCAAACTTATGACGGTGACAACAATAATTTGGGTAAGCCTCATAGACTACTTGTTGAGTAAATCTGCACCCAGAAGGTAGTTTCATAGAAAAGCTCGAGACTGGACCTTTTTTCACGTCTACTTCAACCAATAAACAGGCATAACCCAACCGAAGTTGTTGCCGGGTAATTTGGTCAGTACAGAGTGGGTTACCAATCCTTGAACCTAGCTTTGAGAGACCCTTTTCATGCCAATAGCCCAGGGGGACATTCGGAAGTTGAACCCATATCGGCACTTGTATAAATTCAATATAGTCGAATGTGAATCCAGGAGAAAGTAGCTTCAGGATCAAGGTTTTACCGAATAGCACATAAGGGCTACCAGCTAAGACTTGCATTCGGTCAGCCTCAGAAGAGAAATGGAATATCATCCAACCCCTGTTGTGTGGGGTGAACCGACAGGGAACTTGCCATTTTTCCATTTGGTCTTGGACAGCCTTCATTCCTGGAAACTTACCGGTGAAGCACCCAACTAAACAGTAACCCCAATGGTGTTCCAAATCTAATGCATCATCCTCCTCCATAACTACTTCCTCATCCACTGCCTGGTAAGTCAGTTTCATCCTCTGGTTGAGTTCTCTGTTATTCTTGAAGAGCCCCGCATACGATTTTTTCTGATTACCTGCGGCAGACTTGGTTGAAGGCTTCTGTGGACTTTCCTCAAACACCTCAGAGGCATGCGTGTCTACTAGAGAGTCAGAAGGCATAGACGAATGCACCTGGTCTACCTCCTCATCCGACAGCTCAGTCTCCAATGTATCCTTACTTCCCAACTCAATTTCCTCCTCAACCGTGGATGCTACCTCATCCCCTAGTTGAGGAGGCCGCAGTCTAGTACACACAGGAGTAAGGGAGAGAGTCATACTTGGTGCAGACGTCGAAGTGGAAGGTTCGCGCTCCTTTAGGTGGGAAACCAGTTGTAGAGTTATCCTTCGAGAAGGCTGACCTTGTGATGCTGAGGATGGCTCACCCTCAGATAAAGCTAGAAAGACCTTTGGGGAAGGAGTCCGAGGCTGTTGCATTGCCACACCACTCTGGGTTTGACCAGAAGTAAATTTCCTTGGCGGAAGGGTACGGGGCGCAGTCCCCCCCTGGAACCCTAAGCAAGCCGCTGCAATGTCGGTTCCCCGACTTCTATGCTTTCCCATAGCACCACGAGGGGTATCGAGACAACCCCCTGTGTGCCGAACAAGCTAAACACCGCAGGCCCTAGGCGCGGGAGGCGAGCACCTCCGGACAACACCAACGCACCAGGGTAGGGGACCAATGCCGAAGCCAAGCAAGGTGGACCGAGCGCCAACCACCAAGGATGTAGTTAAACGCACCTTTAGTAGACAATAGGTAGAGGAACTCGACAGCAAAGGTAGAAGAATAAGGGAAGAAGCCAACAGGTGGTGGCCGAACCTAGGTGAGAAAAACCTAGAGAGAGAAACTCTCGACAACCACACCACTACTACTTCTACGAAGGATGTATTATTGGTATATGGAGATGGAGATCTCATAGTGAACAGGCATACAGATGTCAGTTTTCAATTTGACTTGGAAGACTCTAAATCCCAGTTAGGTTATATTTTCACATTGAATGGTGGAGCAATCAGTTGGAAGAGTTCCAAACAAGAGATGATTGTAGATTCAACGACCGAGTCAAAGTACATTGCAGTTGCGGAAGCGACAAAATAAGTTGTTTGGATGAAGAAGTTCGTTATGGAACTTAGAGTGGTTCTGAGCATTATAGACCCGATACTATTGTATTGTGACAACAATGGGGCTATTGCTTAAGCCAAGAAACCAAGGTCTCATCAGAGGTCCAAGCATGTACTCGGGAGATATCACCTGATCAGGGTGATCATTGATAGAGGCGATGTGAAGATAGAGAGAGTGCCCACAGATCAGAACATCGTTGATCCTTTGACTAAGCCACTTCCTTAAATGAGATTTGATTCTAGTGTACTCGCCTATGGTATTAAAAGATATAAAGGCGATTGAGTTTAGTGCAAGTAGGAAATTGTTAGAGTAGTGCTCTAAAGGCAATCCTTTTTAGCACTTTGTACAAACTTTATTTTGAATAATGAAGTGAAAGGCAATTTTCATTAATTTGATGTTCATTTATTTATGAATTGATGTTTGTCTTAAATCGAATTAATGAAGTGGATGATACAAAACATAACATGAAGGAAATCATGATGAGATCAAGATAATGAGATTCCTATCATATGCAATTATGTTAGTGTCTAAATTATCCTTAGTCATAGGATTAATAAGACAGGACTTTGTTAATCCGAATAGACTAGCACATGTTATATTCCTTGATTTGATCAAGTAGTAGATCTTATAAACTGTAAGCATAAGAGTAGTAAGTACATCGGATGACCCGCTATGAGATTATCATATGGATTATTTATCAAATGTCAATAATTAATCTCATCATAGCAATGGTGCAAATGTCCTTAGACTGGAGGTACTCAAGGATATCTTAAATACTGATCCTGTGCTTTGACACCATTCCTTGTTGCCTCAAGATGAGGTCGCTCATAAGGTGGTGATTGGGTACAACTATTGATATTCGAAGATAATTGGGTAGCCAATAAAGGATTCACCACTCCTGATAAAAGGAGATGATATCCACGACCTTTTGGCAGGGTCATTACTCGGGAGTCTATGGTCAGAGCAATTATGTGTCGTGAAGAGAGTCTTCAATGACAAGTAGAGTAATGAGATCCCCAGGACAAGAACTAACATCACTTGGACTTGATCTGACATAGTCAATTTAGTAGGAGTTGACACATAGCCCATACTCTGAACCAAGTGGGGTATAGGATGGTGAAGGGATGAATTGCACAGTAATTGACTATGGAAAGGTTCGTAAGTCAGATAATTAACTATCAAAGAGTTTTGAGTGTTAATCCACTTACATTTCGGTAAGTTGGCCTCATAAAACCCTTTATAATTTGCTCGGATTAAGAGTTAATTCAAGTCACACGCATGAAAGATTGGATGAAAAACAAAATGTGCATGCCTGTCATTTAAGCAAGCCACGATCGTGACCAACTTAATGACAGGTAGTACATAAGTAAGTTCTTCACTTATACACACACGAATTTTTAGCAATAAAACACACTCAATAGAGAGGATAAGGGTTCAGAAGAGTTCTGGAAGTTGAGAGGAGTAATCTTGAGATTTATTCATACAATCTTAAGCAATTGTTGCATGAGATTAATTGTATGAAACTTGGTCTTGATCTAACTCTCACTAGAGCATCTACTTGAACTCATCTTGTTTGGTGTTCTAACCACCCTTACACACTGATTTTTTTTCATCTTTGCGTGCTCTCTAGAGGCGAAGGAAGGTGTTTGGTGTTTATTACAACCCAAACAAAGAGAAGATTCAAGAAAGGAGGAGTACTTGCAAGGTACATATACTGTAATTTCATGTTCTCATAATCTATTTATACATGCACATAGATTCTGAATTTTTTGGGGATGTCGTGAGGTTGGAATTTGATTCCGACACTTCCGCTGCCTTGCCATGTATATGATGCATGGATCTATGGCTCCCATAAAGGAAGGGTTCTTAATATAATATAGTAAAATATTGTTTGAATGAATAGTTTATAATATAATATAGTGTAAAATTGTTTATCATTTTTCGTTATACCTTAAACCCCCCAAATTGGAGGTTTCTTATTTTTACAGTTTAGAATGGAATGAGATGTAATATGAAAAACTTCTCTTCCATCTCATTCCATTCCATTCCATTTTAAATCATCCTCTTAAAGGATGAAATAATATTACATTATATTCCATTCTATCAATAAATCCCCAACCAAATATAGCACGGATTCCTACTTCTCAATGATATCCCTCGATCAAGATAATTGGCAAAATCCTATGAAACCATTTCATAGAAGTTCATTGATATTTTCTTTTTATAAAGCAAATCGACTTCGATTCTTGATTTTGGTATTGCTTCTTTTTTTAGTAATATTTTTTTGAATAAGGATATGAAATGAATAAAAAAAGTCTAGTTCAAATATGAACTTAATAAGACAAACACTAAACTAAGCATTACGTGCGCAATTTGTGGCTTGTTCAAGAAACTTTTTGAATACGCCTAGTATCTCTTCGTGGAAAGGATGATTTATTCAGATCGACATGAGAGTGAACTACGTTGCATTGCCAGATTCCATGTTGTATATTTGAAAGAGATTGACCTCCTTGCTTTTCTCATGGTATAATCTCTTCTCGCTGAGCCCATTTCTCCTTGGTCTGTTCCTCTATTAGAGGTGTTCCAGAAATATCTGCAATCGGATAAATAACTCTACGAACCAATTGATCAGATAGCAAGGAGGAGAAAGCAATTCTTAATTGTTGGTACAAAAAAAAAGGCAACGGATTCAGTAGCGCGGGTGACAATAAGAGCTTGGTCCACTACAAAAACGAGCCAAGGGGAGTGGCGATATCATACGCAAAAAGGAAGAAACTCATAGAATAGTAGAGGCAAATAAAACTTTTACACATTTTTATTAATCCATAAACAAGATCTATATAGACATATAGACTCATGGAGCCATACATCTCGATCGGAACTCTTTTTTTTATTATTCTTATCAAGATCAAGTAATAGTTTTATGATAAGACTCTATTCTTTTTCTAAGTGTATAAATTTTTGCAATTTTGAAGGTTTGTTTCATTTTCTTTAGGCTATGTTTGGTTGGGAATTTATTAATGGAATGGAATATAATATAATATTATTGGGAGGGGGGTTTATAATGTAATGAAATGGGATGGAAGAGGAGAGTTCATATTATATCCTATTCTATCCGAAATAGTAAAAATGAGAAACATTCGATTTGGAAGATTTAGGATGGAATGTAAAATGATAAACAACTTTACACTATATTACATTATAAACCCTTCATCCAAGCAACATTTCACTATATTATATTATAAACCCTTTAATCACTCCCAAACAATAATTTTCTAATATTACACCCGTTTACATTCTATTGCATTCCATTCTATTAAAAACTTTACGTCCAACCCTTAAAAAAAGAAAATGAAATGAAAGGGATACAAGGAGAATAGTGGAAGTGTGTTAAATTTGATGAATGCTTTGGAATATGGATCCAAAATAGGATACATAAATAGAGACTCTGTAGTTGGGTTCCTTATTTAAAAAGTATGATTAGTGTAAATTCAATTACTTTTACATTTATAAATAATTTGACCCAAATGTTTTAAAAAAATTTATTAGGTTATTAACATTTATTAAATTAAATGAGATTATCTAAACTTTATTGAGTCAGTGTATACATAAAAGTAAAATCAATTTTTTAAAAAACTAGACCGAAAGTTAAATTGGTAAGATAAGAAGTTTAAAGTTTAAAAGGTTTAACATGTATTAAAACTGTCATAAAACCGATTAAAGATTGAATAAAATTAAAGAAATTAAAATATGATTGAAAGATAGTGTCCTTATCTATCGAAGAATTTAAAGTTTAATTGATAAAAGAGATTGTTAAAAAAAATTAATTGATTATTGTTAGATAAAAATTAATTGATTTATTTTAATTTATTAGAACTTGTTAAAGTGATCGATTTTTAACAACAAAAGATATTAAAACAAATCAAACTAAAAAGTTAAAAACTAAACTGAAAATTTGAACAATTCAAGATTTTTATGATTAGACTGGTTAAATTAGTTGTGTTTTGTAATCATCGACTACAATATTGATAAAGTAAGAGAATTATTTCTTAAAATAATTATTACATAGACCCTTTTGAGCACAAAAGAACACTGCTCTTTAGAAAGTGAGATGGACATATGGTATTGGCTCGTCCCGTTATAGTAGTTCATTATGAATTCATATGAAATAGTAATAGATCCCCACAACTATGCCAGTGGAGGTTTTGAAGCAGTTGGCATGTTAGGCATACTGCAATATCAGAGGTGTTGCTTGGGATCGAGTTTGCATTGGCAAATTGTTAGTATATGTCTATGTGAGGATAAATATGAAGAAGACTCGTATGCAGGTAAATTCCAAGGCGTTGGTCCGGCAGAGTTGATGCCGTCTCTTGCGTAGGTTATTTTGGCATTGGAGACAGATAAGGTGATTTTCCAGACAAAAATGGGGAAACTGTAGATTTCAGGGACAATTTGAAGGCTGCCACAATCTTGCCGTTTAGAGTTAGAATAGCCAAATCTTGAAGAAAGCAAGGATGGTGCTGTGACTTGCGTGTCGGTAAAAGATTACAAGCTGTGTTGTCAAAATGTTGAACAAAGTAAGAATTTTAACATATCCAAGTTCAAACTTTTCCAAGAAAGCGAAGTGCCGGGTAGAGCAAACAAATTATGATTTTGCTTTGTGTAAACAGACTATCCTAAACAGACAAACCTGAAATTCATGTGACTTTAAAACTCTTATTCATTTCAAACTCCACAATCCACACTATTCATACTTTTCCCATGAAACACCACCAAAACTAGTTGTTCTTTTTGTTAGGAGTCAGGGTCCGGTCGCAAACAACACTATAATCAAAGTCCTGCTTATTTGGCAAGACTTGCTTGTCAACAAGAGGAAGGAGAAGAGGCTAAAACTTCTGCATAATTTTCTCCGAATTGAACAGACATCCGTTACAGTAGTCATTCGATTCAAATAACCACCTTTCCAAAACTGAGATTCTCATCTCATAAGGCTCCTCCTCCTTTATGTGCATAATAAGACCAACCAAAATTACCTTCAGTCATTATGTACTGAACAGAAGCAAAAGCCTCAATATCGGTTTGAACCAAATATTATGAAAGAATCAGCTTATGTTTCAAATAAGAGGAAGTAAATGAGAAAGGAACGAAATTATGACAAGACTAAAGGTAAAGAAATGAAAATGTCAACTAAGACTTTAAAATAACAAACTTTTGCCTTATTGTTGAATTTTACATCCTAATTAGCACTTGCTGCTGGAGTACTATCTAGTGAAACTAAACTAAACCCACTAGCCAATCACTTTGTATAGCGTTTACAATAAACAAGACTCTTGATGTTTACCAACGCTCAAAGAAAGTGGAACTGTTGCTTGGCTACTACATCTGTATATCTTAATAATCATTGTCAGATTTCATAACTAAATTTTAATTCCAAGCTCAAGTTTTTTATTGATTTACCCTACCATGAGGTTTGTTCATATATGGATTCCTGCCTCAATCCATAAAGAGGTCAAGAGCACTCTTGGCACCTGCTAAGTAAGTTCAGTGAGTTGTATACCAGATCCATACATAAGACAGAATGAGACAGAATGAATTCCAGATCCACTCAGTTTCTTGTGTAATGGGAAAATGGTTCTCTCCCTGTCCATTAACCCAACAAGTTCAGCCAAAAGAAGAACTCTAGTGATTGTAACTCTTGAACATGAAAAAGAACAATCAATTTCATTTCGATGCAATTACAACATAGCCATGTATAGCATTGAACAAGGTGCAATTCAGGTTATGAACTCTAGTGATTGTAACTCTTGAACATGAAAAAGAACAATCAATTTCATTTCGATGCAATTACAACATAGCCAAGTATAGCATTGAACAAGGTGCAATTCAGGTTATGAATAAACAAATCAGAGTTTTATTAGAAAACAAAATCTTTGCTATACCTTCTCTCAGTATCTAACTCACATCTCCGATTAAAGCCTAACCGTTGACTGGACCAATCTCTCCCAACTTCTCCGCACCATCAACGGCAACACCAACGCGTTTCACCGAATCAAAAAGCGGCAACACTCTCTTTCTGTAATGGATAGGGCGGGAAAGCTCTTCGTCGAGATCGATGTTGATGCTCGTGACGCCGATCTCCATGAGCCGGAAACCTAACTTCTCTCCTACGCGTGAGGCGGTTTTCGCGTCCCAGAGCTGTTGAGAACGCGGGAATCGGGTGGCTCTGGTTCGGTATTGCGCCAGAAACTCCTGCTCGGTAGAGGACGCCATGGCTATGATGGTCGAAGTCGTAGGATTTGTCACGTGAGCGGTGATTTTCCGGCAAGAGAGGACTAGCCGGAGTAGGTGTTGGTGGTTGGAGGAGGATATCATTTTCTTCTAGAGAGAAACTGCCAACTCGCGGCGGAGCTAGCCTATCAGTGAAAGAAATAGTGAAAAGGTCCTTACATTTGAAATATTTGCATTTGAGGACATAATCATTTGTTAAAACTACCGAATAAAGATGAGTCCAAAACTTGGGCTTTGGGCCCAAAACTGCAAATTTCCAGAGTAGCGAGGAAGGAGGAGTTCAAAACCAGAAAAGAGCAAACATTTCTTCCGGTTTGTTTTTAGGGATTGTTTGATAACCAGGATAAGGATGTCCAAATTCAGGTTAAGTTTATCTTGGTTGGTTTTTCAACTTCTTGTGTTTCAGGTTCCCTCTGGAATTTTAGCTATCAGGTGAGGTTTTGTTTGAGTATTGGCTTTGCATTTCTTTTTATAAAATGATGATTCAATTGTGCTGAGTTGAATATGTTGAAATGCAATCTGCTACGTTTTCGTTTAGATGCTGTGAACTTTTGATCTGATAGGTGAGGCTTATTCTGCTGTTGTGTGTTTTCATTGATGCTTTTTGGAATCTCAGGAAGGATGTGGGTTTTCTGCAACTGCAAAATGGTGTCAATATTGGTACTTGCAGAAATACTGTTCAAGGAAGATATCTGCTTTCTGATGATACTGGTGAGTGCTTGGTTTTAAATGACGTTATCTTTGTTGTTAAATCCTAGGATACTGTGATGACCTGTTAAAAGACTTCATTTTGTTGAGGTTAAACTCTATTTTTGGATGATCTTATAGAAAACTATTTATGTGAGGAAAAGTATAATATCCTATTAATTGTTGCTTTTTTCAATCATGTTTTGGCAGTAGCATGTTAATAGTCCTTATTTGCAATTACTGTCACTTCATTTTGTTTGATAATAATCAGTGCCTGGTTATTTTAGGCCATGTATGCTCTGCGTTATCAGTGGACCCTCAGTCACGCTGCTGTCCTCAGAAAGGAGAGAGATTCTCTTGTCGGTGAGTTTAACATAAGAAGGTTTTGTATGAATCCACCTTGTCCAGACAGCAAAAACTGATTTATGTTTGGGTATGCATTTCCAGGGGCTGCAACGTCCTTTCGCAGTGTTGTAACTCCTATGAATATTGTGTCTCATGTTGTTTGAATCCTGCAAGAGTATTTTCTTCACCATTTCATTCATTGCTTTGTTTTGATCTTGATTTGTGTAATCTGCAAATATAATTTATTGCTTGATTTTATTCTTCAGACACAAAATGGAGAAATCATAAAGGTGAAAATTGCAAAACCACTTACTGCAGGTAAAACTAACTTTATGGTACCCATATTCTAAAGGTGACTATCCATGGCTTGATGATTGATCATATCAAGAATCTTTCTGAATTTGAGTTTTTTATTAAGTTCAGATGGATGTACTTGATGGAAGCTAAATATTGAAATGCTCTTATATAAGTGAAATTTACTCTAAGGAATAAGCTTTGAAGATGATACATTGCTGATTTCGGTGAAAAATCTGGCCAGTCAGTCCCAGTTCCCCTTTATCCTGCATTTATTGAAGGGACATGGAATAAAGTGAAGTTTTGAAAGATGATAACCTTTATTATACAATCTTTTCGTTTTCTTTTGGCAGGCACGTATACTAGTGTTTTCGATTACTGTGCTGGGAGGTGCCGTCATAATTCTGAGAGTGTGGTATGTACTGCTTACATGATTTTCTTTTTCTTCTGGACCTTGGGAACCCATGCGTGGAATGATGATGAGCATAGATGTCAGGTTATCATGTCTATTTGAGTTGTAATAGATAAATGATTTGAAGCAAGAAAAATGTAGTGGTTGATGAAGTAGACCCAAAAAAAATTGTTGAATGGACTATTCTTTAGTAACTTGGATGCATTGGAGCATCTGTCTTTCATGGCTTAAAACTCTTTGTGTTAATGTGCAATGAAATATATGATAAAGTCTTACAATAATGATGTAAATAAAAGATTTCAAGATTATCAGCGAGACTGTAAGCACTTTGGGGTGGGGGAAAGGAAGAGGTCCTTGTATTGGATGAATTTCTATATACATGATCCATATTTTTTGTTGGGGTCATCTGATTTCCAAGTTATGGAGACATCAAAGAGGTGGTACCACAAATTAATTTGGGATTTCTTTATTCAATTTCCTTTTGATGGTCCTAACCACTGAATTAACTTCTTTGCTTATTGATTTACATTTTTTGATAAAGATACTGTTAATAATACTTGCAATTCCGATACGAATTTCATGAGATGCACTTATGAAATCACTTAATAGCTATGATATTTGCATCTGAAACAAGGTTGAAATTTTACAGGTTCATGAAAACGCCTATCTTAGTGATTTCCATCATTGCTTTTCTCTGCCATCAAATGCTTCTGGTATGTCTATTGCTATTACTCATCAACTAAAACAACGTATGGGACTATGAATTTTTTCTTACTTTTTCTCACCACTCACTAGCTTTAAACTAAGTTTACCTCCTTAGAAACTTGAATTCCTAGTTGAAAAGAATTGAGGTGGTTGATGGGGAACATTCTTATATCATTTTGCATGCCATTCTATTTTTACGTGTAATCCATGTTCATAGGATGGGTCAAAGAAAATACTCCTCTTATCTGTAAGGTTTGTCTTTATATTTTTCTTTCCTGCTATTTAGATGAGGCTTTTTAATTTCCCCAAACTTCCAAGACCTTTTTAAGTCAACGTATACTGCGGCAGCTGAGTAGCTCTAGTGTGAGCTTAGTCACTGATTTAACATCTTTTGTTCCTTTTGTTTCTGGCCTTGATCAACCTGTGCACTAAATTGGGTCCTTAGGTTGGGCCTCAATTGTATTATAACTTTTTGCAAATTAATGCATTCTAGATAACTCTATAGCACCAAAGATGGGTTAGAGAGAGAAAATCCTTCTTCTTCCCTCTACCTTCCCCTACCATTCCTTTGGCTCTTCTACATCGAAGTTCTTTTCCTGGTTGTGTTCTTCTCCCTGGTTGTTTTTCTCCTACGTGATTTACATTGACCATTTTGCTAATCTTTTTCTACAGCTTGCAAAAACTTTTTTTTTTCCAGGATGATAAGGAAAAATAACTTTCCTGTGCTGTACTTTTGCACTTGAACAGGGGCCAGTTATACACAACTAGAAGCAAGACTAGTTGGTATCAACGTTGTCATTGGAAAGTGAGTTGCTGGTGGTCTAGTTCGTTTCCCTTTGGGCATAACCAAATATTTGACTAACAGTTATTTCTTTATGATTTATTACACTTGAGAATAGGGAAGGTGAGTCCTGTGATTCAGTTTGCAAGTCAAAAGGACAATCATGTGTCCTAAATAAGCTTCTGGTGCTTAATCAGTGCGACATGTAAGTAATACTTTCTTTGGGTTTTCTATTTTGTATTTTCATTTATACTTCACTTCATGTTTTCCTATGAAGGTAAAGAAACCGCTCTTTAGTTGCATTGTGTGTGTTCAATACAGCTGTTGCGATTTATGATATGCATTTATCGATTGGTTTGTCAATTTTTATGCCTATTTATGTAGTTAGATGTTGAAGGGTACGACTTATTATATGGTTGTCCTATGTATGTCTTTTGGCCAAATTTATAGATCCGTATTTGCCATATATTTCTTATTCTTTGTTCACCTATTTTAATGGGGAAGTATAATATGGTGATTGTTTGTTTTCTTTTTGACTTTGCTTTTGGACGAGAGAAGAATGGAGTATATTTGTTATGATGATCATAGCATACACACCATGTTTGATGTCAAAAGGTAAATTGTATTGCATGTGGCCATGAAAATGATCTGGTGCTTCTAGGAAGAAATTTGTCTGTTCACTTGATTTTGCTCCTTTTCCTCCTAAATTCTTCCTTGAGTTTGCTGATCTTTCCTCGTAATTTTTCTCTCTCTATCTTAAGCATCTTACGACATGTCTACGAGATTGTTAGATACTTAGAAGAGGTAAATCTGATTTTATTAAATACTAGAGGAGAGATGTAATTACAATGCATAGATTTAACCTCTTTTTGGATTGGTATAACCTACGCCCAAATGCCAGAGAGTTCAAGTTGGAATTTAGTGCAGCACAACTCTAATTGAGATTATTGCTTTATCATTCTTGTTAATGTTAGTTCTCTTTTTTAATAGTATGCAGAAATACATGAGTTGCAAGGGGACTTGTTTAGCCAGCACTGGAGCAGATCAACCTGCTGAAGTTGTTGATGATGCTCCAAAGCACTTGGTATATTTACTCTTCTCGCTCATAATGTTATATAATTTAGCAGTGTAAACATCCTGGGAGATTAGTTTGGACAATTAGGAAATATGTTTATCCATCCATATAGTTACAGAATTATTTGGACTCATAACTAGCCAAAGAGTTTTACATTGCATTCTCCTCTTTTTTTTTCAATTTTTATGCCTTAGCGTCTCAAATCTTAATGCAATAAAAACCAATTCTTCAAATTACATTCTTGTGAACGCCTTTTTCTTTAAAAAGTCCTCAAATTCCTATCTTTTGTAACAAGATGAATAAGAATGCTAAACAATTGCTTTACGTTCTGCTGTTCTCAGATCAGTCTGTTCTAGATTGTCTTTTCTTGTAGTTTAGTATTTCTATCCTGTCTTTTGGTACAGACTAAACTTCTAAATCATGGTACTAATTCTTGAGACTGCATTTCATGATAAATGCTGTGAATATCAATACTTTAGTCAGAAAGAGTCAAGTTCCGTCATTTTGAACTGATGCAAAATATTATAGCCAAAGATACCACCGTTGCTGAATTTTCAAAACCTCAAGTTTCAGGGAACTGGAATGTTGTGTTTCCTGTCCTAAAGTGCATTTGACATGCCCTTTTGATACATTTATTCATTTGTCTTAAGTGATGCAATTTGGAACATACAAATTCTCAACCCAAAAAGCATGCAGTTTATTTATGAATTTACTGTAATTTGTTGAAACAAATGTTGCAAGGGTAGTAAAAAAGGAGGAAGGATGAAATGAACACAAACTTTATTTTTTGTACTTTTATTCACAGGATCTTGAACAGCTTTTTAGTATTCTTGTATTTATTTAATGTTTGGAGAGAGGAACACATGTATTACTGAACCCCTCTTTTCCCGTTATCTTTCATCAGAATCCTGGAGCTTGCTTGTACACTCGAACTCAATCAATGCTTTCCTGTGATGGTTCTCATCGACACACCCGGAGACTTTGCCCTTGTGCATAGTGTTTGCTTCAGTAAGACTTGGTTCTTCTTTCTGTATTTTTTGCATTAGTAATGATTTGTTGTGAAATATTTACTTGTTGCAATAGAGTGAGATTTTCATCTTTATGCATGTGTTAGTGGTTTTGAAAGCATATATATTAATGGAGGTATTAGCACCAATGCATCCATAACTTTCTTTTGATAATATGTTTGTGAGTGGTATTAGTTGCTGCAGTAAAATGTCTTCCCCTCCCCTTCCAACTTCCATCAAACCATGGCTTGTTTACTCTTTGCATTTTGACCAAATTCAAATGCAAGTTTTCTCGTTTTGGTTGTTTTTTTGTTCATTGTGGCAAATTGTGATTGTTTGACTTTGTTGGCTGAAAATATTGTTTTAAAGTGGCGATCAAATTTTTGTGATGTTAAACTATTATATACTTTGCATTGAGGAAAATCTTATAGCATGAAACAGTACTCAATTTTCTACAACTCGCAATCCATTTGCAGGACAATTTTGTTAACATTTGATGCTTGATGTCCCAAATCAACTTCCTCTAGTTCAGGATGCAACTGTAACGTGCTTCTACTTTCAGAGCAAACCTTTGGTTTTGACCCCGGCAAACTTTCGGGTAGGTCCCATACTCTCAAACAGTACTGTGAAAATTAACTTGGAAGTAGAAGGTAACGGCCAGGCTAAGAATTGGCGGGCTTGGGACATCATTTACAGGATTATTATGCAACTCATAGTCCAATCAACACATTTGGTGCAGTGTGATTTTGGCGGATACAAATCATGTACATGAAACTGGTACAGACGTGCGTATTCTCAGGCTGTCAGATTTAGGATTATGACACCAAAAAAATTGTCATGGTTTTCATAATGTAACAAATGTTGCAGAAGATGCCATGTTTCTTCTGAGGTAGCTTTGGTAGGTCCCTTAATATTGACATAGGAGTCTAATGAGAACTATAACTGGGAGCTCGTATATTGGTAACAATCTTCTTCATCCACCGAACCCTGAAAAAGAACCGAGTGAAGTCTTTGTTTGCCTTTTGCATCCATAACCTCCTTTGCACACTGCTTCCGCACCTGTTGTTGCTGTGTTTTCTCCACAGGCCTTAATGTCTTTATAATTCAGGAACCTGCTGAGAGTCCTTTACATCATCAAAGAATAAGGATTAGCAATAATACTCGCAAAATCTACAAAGAGAATTTGTAAATTCTTCACGTTTAACTGCAGACAATAAAGGAGTTCTGAGTCAAGTGAGCTAATAAAAACCAGAGAGGAGAAGGTCATCTCGTAACTAATAGACAACGAAAGGAAGCTACCCAAATTTCTATGAAATCAAATTGAGAGACAAGTCATAAAGTCTACCCTTTTAAATCAGCAACCAACAAAATTTAAGGGACTTTTTTTATATAAATGAAATTATAATTTTCGACAAGTCATAAAGTTCCAACTATAATAATAGACCAAAAGTGATTTACTATCGTTGGCTTCTTTAAGGACATCATGCAGAGATAATAATACAAGAAAATGAATTCATGGAATGTCCTAATTTCCCAGTTGACAATTGCAAGTTTTTCCAATGATTCACAATAATTTCTTAATAGAAATGTCTATGTTATTTAGAAGATACGGAAAGAAATAACAAGTTCTTAAGAAGGAGGTTCAATCAAGGACAATTTTAGAAGAAATGAAGGTACTTGATAAGCAAATAAATATTATGAAGCAAGGCATTGAAATATTGATGAAAGAGAAGAAAGAGTTGAGGTTGATGTTATTAAACATAATTATAGGCTTTATTTTAGTTTAGGTTTTGTTGTTAATCTTGTTTTTATATGCTTGCAAAATGGATTTAGTTCAATCTTCATATATATTTAAAATTTGATATGTTGAATGTAAACATATCAAATTTTAAACTGTTTATTTTTCTTTTTCATTGTCGTATTTGTCAAAATGTCAGATGAGTGGAGATTTATTATATTAGTTCATTTAGACAAGAACAAAGGGGACATCCAAAGTTGTAACAACTGTAAAAACATCAAATTACTTAATCACATCATAAAATTATGGAAGAAGGTGATTGAGAATAAAGTGAGAAAGGATGCTTCTATCTCGAAAAACCAATTTGGTTTCATGCCAAAAAGGTCCACGATAGAAGTTTTACATCTCCTTAAAAGGTTAACGGCATACAACACAGAAAGACATTATAACATACACATAGTTTTTATTAATTTAGAGAATGTATGTGATAAGATACCTAAGAAAATCATGTTGAGGTGTTTAGAAGTCAAGGAAGTTCCTATAATTTATAGACGAGATATTAGGAATATGTATGAAAGTGTAAAAGCTAAAGTAAGGATGATAGGAGGAGAAAAAAGTCATTTTTGTTAACAGATATTGCTTTACACCAAGGCTCTTCTTTGAGCTCCTTTTTATTTGCAGTAGTGATTGATGAGCTCACTAAGAATATCTAAGGGAATGTGTCTTAGTATGTATTTTTTTTATGACATTATTTTAATGGATGAGACAAAAGAGGGGTCCAATGCCAAGCTTGAGCTTTGGAGAGATACATTTGAGTTGAAGGCTTTAGATTGAGTAGGACTAAGACTGAGTACGTGAGTGTAACTTTTCGGGACCCAGGATGGTTATCAATGTGGAGGTAAAGATTGGTTCAAAAATTATACCGCAAAAAGAGTTTCTTAAATATCTAGGGTCTATCATCTAAAGCAAAGGAGAAATTGATGAAGACATACTTCGTTAGATCAGATCAGGGTAGCTTAAATAGAGAAGTGCATCAGGAGTTTTGTGTGACAAGAAGATACCACTCAAACTTATAGATAATTATATCAGTTAGCGATTAGGTCGACCATGTTCTATGAAGCAGAGTGTTGGCCCATCAAATAAGTCCATAGTTATAAGCTAATGGTAACAGAGATGAGGATGCTTTGTTGGATGTGCAACCTTACTAGAAGAGAAAAGGTCACGAATGTAATGGTTAGGATAAATTAAAGGTAGCTAATATTATTAACTAATTAAAAGAGACAAAGCGTAGTTTGGACATATTAAGAGGAGACACTCAGAAGTTCTAATGAGAAGATGAGAGAAGATCATATTTAGAGATTGTAATAGGAAAAAAGAGAGGCCTAAGAAGAATTGGAGGCAGGTTATGAAGAATGATATGACCATGTTGAAACTTACCGAGGACATGACCCGCAATAGAAAACTTTGGCATACAAGGATACAAATAAAGGATTCCTTGTAGTTCTTAAGTCAGCCTTTGATTGTTCGTTCTTCGAATGACGCTAGTGAAGACAAATTCCTTCCGACTATAAGTCTTTTAACTTTTTCCTCTTGTAATTAGCCTAAATAAGTTATATTTATCTCTTAGGGATTTAGCCTAAGTCTTTTTTTTCCCTATATATCTTGTTCATCATCATCATCATGATCATCATTATCATTATCTTTGTCTTTATCTTTATTGTTATTGTTATTTTTATGTTTATGTTTATTTTTATTTTTATTACTTACTTACTCTTTTTTCTTTTTTTTTTCATGTTGATCATTTGGAAACGACCTCTCTATTAGTTAGGGTTAAGGCTACGTATTACTGGATCTCCCCAAACCGCGCGTGTCAGCGAGATTTCTATTGGGTATTGTTGTTGTTGAGTTAATCATCTTGTCTTTACATCTAACTCTTATGATCATGCCTTGTTTCTTAAAAAAATAGATAAATGATGCACTTTTCTTCTTCTTTATGTTGATGACATAATTATAACCATGATGCCACTCAAGGGATCTCTGCTCTCAAGTCCTTTCTTCATCACCAATTTGAAATGAAAGATTTAGGTCCCCTAGGCTATTTTTTAGACCTTAAAGTATCTTTTGATGATTCCTGTTATTATTTACCAAAGTAAAATATGATATTGATCTTTTCTCTCGTGCTGGCCTTACTGAAACTAAGACTGCTAGCACTTCACTTAAGTCTAATGATCATATTTCTACTATTAATGGAATTCTTCTTGGTGATGTTACACTTTATCGATAGTTAATTGGTAGTCTTATATATTTCACTGTCACTCATTTAGATACTACTCATGATGTTCACATTGTGAGTCAATTCATATCTACACCCTGTACCACTCACATTTTTGGCATTCTCTGTATACTTTGGTACGTCTGAGAACTTAGGCTTCACTTTAGCCATTCGTCTTCATTGGAGCTATATGCATATTATGATGCTAACTAGGCTAGAGACCCAACTGATCGTCAATCCACTATTGGCTATTATTTTTTCCTTGGCACATCTCTCATTTCTTAACGCAACAAGAAACAAACAATTTTCTCTCACTCAAACATTGAAGCAGAATACCAAACCCTAGTTGACACTACCTCTGAGCTCCTCTTGTTATGATAATTACTTCAAGATATAGGTGTCCCTTTTTTCTTTTAAGATTCCTCCCTTTTGCGAGAATCACAGTGCCATGCAAATTGCTCACAATGATGTTTTTCATGAATGGACAAAGCACATCGAGATTGATTGTTATCTTGTGCATCATCATGTACTTCAAGGCACTACATAAGTTGTTCCCATCTCATCCCAATCGTAGATTGCATATCTTTTCACCAAATCACATCCACCTTTGTGTTTTCAATATCTTATCTCTAAACTCAAGTTATCGTTGTCATTACCACCTTAAGTTTGAGGAGGGATACTAACGCAATGTTATAAGTCAACGAACATCTTACAATCAACCTTATTTTCATTCTAGAATCATGTATATTGATCTTATGTAACTATCACCGTGATTTAATTTCTTTAGTTAGAACCTCCCAATTTGTATAAATACATTTGCTATATACATTATTCAACACATCGAAATACATAATTCCTTTCGTTATTTCTGCTCTGCTCTCAATTTCTACAACAAAGATTAAGATTTTGGGTTCTCTAAGTTATATCGTAGAAATGACAACATCATCCCCTTAACTGTGATGCCCCCTTACCCCCAGGAAGGATATTGTGAGTGCCACACACACAGAGCATACAGAATACGAAACATTACAAAGCATACTGAATATTTCATACATGCATTTCCAGAAACTCAAACAATTCATCATGACATTCAAACTGTGTTTATCAATACAAAACATATTTTCATAAACTAGCCTGAATTAAGGTTATTACAAACCTTAAAACAAAATTTACAAGTCATATACATCCAACACAAGCCCAAAAACAAACTCAAAAATACATTTTTGACAAAACGCATCTTAGAATCCTTTGGCCATTGCAGTTGACTTGTCCCAGTCCTTATGTCTTTCTCTCTGAACCTACACGAGGCAAATCTACCGTGCTAAGCATATAGCTTAGCGAGTAATAACTAAACTATGTTTAACCACAACAGATACTAAACCATGTGATAGCATAAGCATCTTAACATAAAGAATTTCAAAATAGAATATCATTTATTAACGAAAATACTTCGCAAGCTAAAGTCAGTCATTTCAATAGTAAAACAAAACATTCAGAATACATAACTGATTTTCAAAATAGGATATTAACCCATCAGATCAAAATATGATTTATTTCGCATCAAAACTTATCAGAGATCAAAATATAAAACGAGTTAAACTGTAAATCTATGAACAGAAGTGGGTAACGGGACTTATACAGAAGAGATCGAAGTCTCGACACCGAAGTTTCACAGGAGAGACCGAAGTCTCGACACCAAAGTGTCACAGGAGCAGCTGCAGACCCTTCTAGACAAGCCTATTTACCCACAACTAGGACTTAACAGATTTGAAAACAGAAATGTCCGAAATTTAATTCACATATCAATCAATGTTTTCATACCATGTATTCAAGCATATCACATTCTTACAGCTTTGCAAATCATTCAATGATCTAAATCAATAGCAAACAAAACAGTCAACGCAAAACTATAAAAAATTACTTACTGAATTACTTACAAAATTAACCATCTAAATTACTTACAAAAGCTCCATTTTTGCTTATTGCCTTGAAGTCTTAGCAATCTAGAAGTGGTCGCTCTATGCGTTCCTCCATAACATTAAATACAATAACATATCACTATTGTGCATGATTATGAAATCATTTATACACATTCATGTATATTGAATATGAATAATGCATGTTCATGACAAAATTTTAGGTTTCTTATCCTTAATCTTGTCACATTATCGATCATGTGAAATCATACTCAATTTCTCAATCCAGATTTATTTCACAACTAACTTTCGGGTCTACTTTTCTCAATTATTCTCATCAAGAAGGTGAGATAATTTGATAACACTTCCTTCTAGAAATTGTTCTCCTAAGTCTTAAGTTTCTAATGATACTAAGATCATACAATTTGGTTTATTATTCAATGAGTTATGCTCAAAATACCACAGACTATGTACATTTGAAATTTTGGCTAATGCATGATCATGCATTCAAGTTATACACCTCATAACCCTCAATTCCAATATCTAAAAATTACAAACTTTATACCAATCGAAATTTAAGAGAATAAGCTATAACTTTTGTGAAGACATCTTTGTCTGATTCGACCTACATCAATATAGTTTGTTCAATAACAACAGGACATAATTTTTGTCCCTGGTAGTGCTACAGCTGAAGCCAAGATTCACTTTCAAGCTAAATTTCAAGATCCTTAAGAACATAATTAAAATTCCATTTCTTCTTAACATTTGTATAAAAATGTTTCTAGTTTATTTTGAATAAAAAATCATCTCATTTGGATCTCTACAGATCAAGTTATAATCAAAATACCGAAATATGTTCACTATAAGATCTCCAGTTTATAATATTCCAGTACATACCCTCACTTTGAGCCAATCAATCTTTTTCTAATCAATTCAGATGGCTCTAAATTTTTATGGAGAGAAAGAAAAATATCTTAGGAGTATATTGATTTAAGTTCCAAGTCATTTGGAGATCTTCAGGTCAAGTAATGGCCAAAATACCAATGTCTGCATAGTGAAACCTATTCAGTGAAACTGCTACAATTAACTCACATCTTACACCTTCAATACCCCCTTCACCAAAATTCGTGAACTCCACTTTAGTTGCACCTTATTAATGCCTCAATTACACGTCAAATTTCTATCCAGAACCAATTCCAAAGTCATTCAACAAACAACTCACAATCCTTATCTTCCATACATTAAAACCAAAATAGCATATGCCAAACCAAAATTATTTTTCTAGCAATTCTTCTTCACCAATATCACATGCATTTCAGTCCAATTCAAGTATCATTTTCATACCATTTAACATGCCTTATAGCTTAGATTGTTACTTACCTATTAGGCTTCCAATCCAACACAAAACTTCAGATTAAACCAAGTTTCCATGCAAGCAAAATCAACACAAACTTATGGTGAAGGCAAGGTGATTTTTGGACAACAACATGAAAATCATAATCAGCTAGTTTTCTTGGCAATTTGGTGAAGGATTTAGGTGTGATTTTCTTGTAGAACTTTAGCTAGGGTTGAGAACAAAATACAGAGAAGAGTTGGAGCAATTTCGGTGGAGAAAGGTGAGGGAAACAACAGAAACTTTCCTGCTGGATATGCTCCATCATCATGTTAGGTGTCAACTTGTAAACTCACCATATGTCTTAAGGCATGCTAACCATTTGTTCAACAATTATGCTGCCACTAATCCACTTATTATGCTGCCATTTATCACCCTTTAATCAGTCCACATGTCACTCCAAGATTGGTCCACTTGTCATTTAATTACTAGTCCATTTGTCACACAT
>JAOTBA010031469.1:0-16604 GCA_025629845.1 Erythroxylum squamatum
GATAATAAATTTTGGGATGCTTGCTTGATTATTGTGAAGATTGTGGCTCTGCTTATAAGGCTGTTGAGGATTGTTGACTCAGATGAGAAGCCATCTCTGGGATATGTATATATATGTATACATATATATATATAGATATATGTATACATGTATATATATATGTATACATTTATATATATATATGTATACATTTATATATAAAAATGTATACATATATATATATAAATGTACATACTAAGGAGAAATTGTACAAGCCTTATATAGATATTATTGATCAACGATGGGATAAGCGTCTTACTCAAAGGATCCACTTAACAGCTTATTTTCTTAATCATTATTGCTTATATAGTGGAGAAGAACGTACAATTAATATTATGGGATGTTTGTTTGATGTGATTGAATGTAAAGATGTTTTCTCTATTGAAGAACAATCACAAGCGATAAATGAATTAAATTGTATCGTGAAGGTTTAGAGAATTTTGCTAGATCATCAGCAAAGAGAGAACTTATGTTGAAAAAAATGCAGCTAGGTAAGTTTTATACTTTTAATTCATTATTTACTTATTAATAATATATATTTTATCATAACTATTAATTTAAAATATAGATGAGTGGTAGAGATTATTCGGTGACAGTGCTCCAATATTGAAAAAACTCGCTATTAGATTACTCAGTCAAGCAGCTTCTGCGTCAGGTTGTGAACGTAATTGGAGTGTTTTTTAACGTATTCATACAAAGAAACGAAATTTTTTGGAAAAACAAAAACTTAATAACCTTGTTTACATTACACATAATCTGAGAATAAAGAATAGGTATTTTATAGTTTTGTTTTTATTTAAATAATTTTATTTTTATTATTGATTTTATAATTTATTTATTATGTATTCAGAACGTTTAGTAAGAAGAGAACATATGATCCAATTTATATTGATTGTCTTGAACATACTGATTTTTGGATCGAAGAAGAAGAACAATCACCTGATCTTGATTATAATGAACTTGAAAAGACGATTTGTGAAGAAATGCATTTGTTACAACGAATGAATTAAGAACATCTACTGATAGTCAGTTTATATCTTATTTTGATCATATTTAAGTTAAAATTATACTGCATTATAAGTTTACAATTAAGAATAATTTCATACATCACTAATTTGTAATTTATTTTAATATAGTAGAAGAAGTTGATGCAAATTCTTTAAATGAAAGCATAGTTTACGAATCTTTAAATAGCGTTAGAGAATTTGGAGCTTTTGACGATGATAAGACACAACTTTCTTCAGAAATATAATTTTGATTTTTATTGTTATTTTAATATTTATATTAAACTCATATTTATTTATTATAATAGATATTGATGTATTTTTATTTCAATAAAATATGTTATTTTTACTTATTTTTATAAGGTTTACTTCTTATTTATTATATATCAGTTTTATAGCGGTTCACTACCTGTTGAACCTCTAAAACTTAAATCTTTCATTCGATTGGTTTGATGTCTGATCCGATTTTTAAAACATTAATGTTAAAAACACATACCAAGTAATATAATTTTATATCATTTTTTGACCATGCTGTATCGTTTAGCCGGCAAGTGCAACACAAAATTCACTTCAATGCATCACGTAAGGTTGACGTTTGTCAAAAAAATAAAAGTCTACACATTACATTTAGCTCATTTAAGGAGAATGTAACATCAACCGAATTTTATAGGAACCTGAAAATATCTGCAAAGCAAACTGAAATTGAAAAGAGAATGGACGTGACACATGAAAAGTATAAAGAATTTTTAGATCAAACAGTGCGGACAGTGAGTTCCAATCAAAGACAGCGGGGATCTTCTTACGGATGTACACGTAAATAAGAACCTAAGAGGCTAAGACTTACTTTTAAAAGAATATATAATAATAATATCATGCAGGGATTAAATCTTTCTTAAATGGAATCATCAACACATCGTACATACTAGAGATTTTCAGTCAGTGGCTCAAGAAGGCGCCGCGTGTCGGGGCTCGTCTTCATTTTAAGCCACAGGATCCCATACACCTTCTTCTCGAGTTTTCCTTGGAAAAACATACCTCCAAAAAATTAAAAACAGTATTCATATTGGTCTGACGTGGCGCCCTCTGTCTTTTCATTCAATCCTTTTCTTTATATCATCAGCCAGATAGCAAGATTAAATTCCTTCTTCTTCTGTTGCTTGCTTGCTTATGGTTTGAAAAGAGTTCTCTTTGTTCTTTTTTTCTTCGGTTGTCCGGAAAGTTTCTTGTAGTCGGAGAAGATCGTTAGCAATCTCTGACTTTTCCTGAGGAAAAGAAAGTGAAGCAAATCTGTTGTTTCTTCTCTCTCACTCCTCTGGTGAGTTTCTCATTGATCTGCTCTATCATCTATTAAAGTAAAAGTAATAGTGTTCTTGTAGATGGACTGATTGATTACAGTATTTGAGTTTTCAGGGCGAAGGAAGGAAGTTTTTAGTTTAGCTGCATTCGTGTAGGATTTTAATCCAAGTCGCAAACTCATTGTCGATGGCTACGCAGGTACTGCCTCTTATTTATCAGTGATAATATTTATTAAAAAAAAATGAAAAAGAGATGTTAAGTTATTGGTTTGTATATGTGCGTGCTTTATCGACGTTGTGATTGGCGATTGCTTGTGTATGTGTGATGTTTTCCAACAGAAATTTGTTTATTGCATACATGGTTTTGTTATTTATAGTAAATAAAGTTGTTATGTGATGAGGCAATCAAACCAAAAATGTGAAAGAAGAAAAGTCATATAATTTTACAAGATTTGAGTTTGTGAACTGGTGGTGCAGCACAAATCTGGAGAGTCAAAGTCAAACGCCTCTGCTGCATCAGATAATTCCTCTCTCAGTGGCACTGAACTGAAGGAGCTTTATCCGTTTGGTGGTGAGCATATTCCCAAGGTTTGACTTCTTCAATCCCGTGACAACATTTCAGATTTCCATTTGTTTTGAGTTCCGAGTCTGATCTCGTTTCTCTGTTTTGATAGGTGAGAAAACCTTACACTATTGCCAAGCAAAGGGAAAAATGGACAGAAGCGGAGCATCAGAAATTCCTTGAAGCTTTGAAACTCTATGGTCGTGGCTGGGCTAAAATACAAGGTCAGTTAAATATCATGTTATTGTGGCCAGAAAGCTCTCAGATGATTCTGTAATTTGTTCAAATTGCTCTTCTATTCATGCAGAACATGTAGGTACCAAAACTGCTGTTCAAATTCGGAGCCATGCTCAAAAGTTCTTTACAAAGGTTCATTGTTTGAATTCAGTTATGCAATTTCTACCGCATAATCCCTATATGATCATAACCATTCAAGAGAAGGAAACAGTTTTTGCGCTTACTTTGTCACTTGGAGGCCCTTAGAATCTCTTTCTCATAGCAGGTTGTAAAGGAGTCTGCTACGGATGCTCGGTATTGTCTCAAATCAGTTGAGATCCCCCCTCCTCGACCAAAGAGAAAACCCATGCATCCTTATCCACGTAAATCAGTTGATTTCTTGAAAGAAACATCAATTTTAACTCAATTCGAGAGATCTCCACGTCCTAACTTATTGGTTTCTGAAAAGGATTACAGATTTCCCACATCAGCTTTATCAACAGTTGTTTTGGAATATTCAGAAACTGCTATTTCAGAGCAGCCTAATGGATGCTCCTCGCCTACTACCTGTACAGCTGAGATGCAGTCTATTAGTTTGTTACCTGTTGATAAAGATCAAATGGCAACATCAAAGTCTTCTGTCATAGAGGACAAAAGATCTTCATCGTCTGCTCAATTATCTTCTGGTTCAGTCCTGAGGAAATCATCTCACAATGTAAGATGAATTCCTGTGTTAAGGTCCAACATTTTTTCTTAGGTTTCAATAATTTGATTTGTTTCCTTCCTAGGATTTTGAGTCTAGAATTTTTACTTGTGATAACGATATCCAGAAGTATGACGTTGGTACAAAAGAGGAGGCACGAAGTGAACGAGATACAGTTGCCGAACCCACCTTTGCAAGTATCAAACTTTTTGGGAAGATAGTTTTAATGGATTTGCAAAAACCATCTCTTCCTAGTGCAAACAGTATTTTTCAGGTGTTATGTAGGAACAGTCAAGAGAGTCACGGTAGCAACAACATCAAGCATGTTCAGTCATCACCAAGGAAACAATTAGAGATGGAGTTACATAAGATCCTCCGCTAATAGTCTTGCAGATATATTCACAAGATAATGGAAGCAGCTATCTTAAGTCTTAGGGATTCACTTGGAAAAAAAGGAAGTAGAGTTGGTAAATTTACAACAGTAAGTATTCTTACTAAAGAAATTAATCAACTTCGATTAACTATTTCCCTTTTCCTTCTTGCAATTTAGATTTTAATAATATCTTAATTCTAGATAAATGTATATAATTTATTTTCTTTCTTTTGTCTTTAAGGATTTTTTGTAATTGTTTATAAATCTGCTCTTGATTTATTAAATTTATTCGGATATGTCCGTTATATTGATATATTCTTATAGGTGTTTCATGAACTAATTTTTTATAATAAATAATATTTTTCTATTTATTAGATTTTTAATAAGAGAGTTATTTTTATTCTTACTTCATTGTCTAATAAAAAATTTAAAACTATTCCATTTGTTTTGTATGTAATAAAATTCCATAAAGTACTTATATTTGTTAATCCTTCAAAGGATTTTTCTAGTTGTATGATTAGTGTTAATCTATTAGACCATTCTATTAGTAATTTTTTGGGTGATAATACACAATATAAGTTAAGTATTCCATCTTGTCCTAATGTTCTATTTAGTTCATCTATTTCTATTGGTTTATAATTCCAATTGTAAGTAATTTTTTGTTCTCTTTTTCGTTTTTCTCCGCTTTGACTAATTTCAGGTTGATCTTCATTTTTATGTTGATCTACATATATTTTTTGATCAGATTCATATCCATAAATGACTTCATCTTGATCAGTTGACAGTTATTGGTTTTATAAATTCATCTTTTAAAGAGTAGTTTTCTAAGGTTAGTTTATTAACAAGTTGAGTAATTTCTTTTAATTGGGTTTTTATATCTTTTTCTATATCTTCAATGGTTTAACTAATGTTATTTGATTTATAGTGGACGTTTCTGATATCATTTTTCTTTCAGATTCTAATTCTTTTATTGTAAGTATTATTTCTAATATTTTATCAAGATTCTTATTTATAGTATCTAATATTTGTATTGTTTTTTCATATTTTTGTTCTACTAATTTATGGTTTTGAATTGCAGGTAGAATATCTGTGATTATTTTTTTAATTGTTTTTTGATATTTATTTGTTTATTGATTAGTTCAGATAATTGTTTACTAATACTTATAAAGTATTTTTAATATGTTCTATTAACTCGTTAAGTTGATTTTTTATAGTTGTTATTTCTTTATTTAAATCTTATTTAGGATTGATTTCTTCTTTTTCAATAGCAATTTTAGGTTCAGTAATTCTAATAGGTTTGCCTAATGTTATTCCGGGTTAAGTTAACTGTAACGTTTCATAATAATATTTTATTATCAAATTTAAAGCAAAAATAAATTGCAAATACTCAATTAAATCTTAAAGTAAGAGAAGATATAAATAACTCTCTCATTAAAAATCTAATAAATAAAAAATATAATTTATTATGAAAAATTAGCTCATATTTGAATAAATTTAATAGATCGAGTAGATATATAAACAATTACGAATTGTTTATACGAAAAATCCCTGAAGATATGAAATAGGTTATATACATTTATTTACAATTCAGATATTATTAAAATTTACATTTAAAAAAGGAATAGAATGGCTATAATAGATGAACAAATGACTAATTTAAATGATCAAGTAACAGGAATCATGAATGATAATTTAACATATGAAAAATAAAATTTAATACTTGATTGAAATTAAGAATTCTTTTGAAACTATTACAATTGCTTATAAATTCTATAGAGAACATTTAACGAATATAGGACAATATCTTTTTCCAATTACTTATCAAATTAGTTACGCTTTAACTTACAACATTGTATTGAATTCAAAAACACATACAAAATTTATATTAATCAATTATTTAATGAGGTAGCAAAAGTAAGTACTAATTTAAGAACTATTTTAAGAGAAATACCCAAAATAAAATATCTTATCAAATTATTAGATACATTTGTTCCTAGATTATCTTTATCTAAAAATAAATCTTTAAATAAAAAATCTCTTTTACACTCACAATCTTTAAGATTAGAAAGACCTATTAGATTTAATGAACCAAGAATAATATTAGGCAAACTTATTAGAATTATTAAACCTAAAATTGCTATTGAAAAGAAGAAATCAATAATGAACAAAATTTAAAAAAAGAAATAACAACTATAAAAAATCAACTTAACGAGTTAATAAAATATATTTAAAATACTTTATGAGTATTAGTAAACAATTATTTGAACTAATCGATAGATAAATAAATATTGAAAATTAATTAAAACAAATAATCACAGATATTCTACCTGCAATTCAAAACCATAAATTAATAGAACAAAAATATGAAAAAAATACAAATATTAAATACTATAAATAAGAAACTCGATAAAACATTAGAAATAATAATTACAATAAAAGAATTAGAATCTGAAAGAAAAATGGTATCAGAACATAACGGAAACGCATTAGAGACCATATTTACCCCACCATTCTGGGCATCTGGCGGAGTTCTGCCATTCTTATACCAAACATAGTAGGATCAAATGTCACACAAAATTTTGCACGCATCTGTGAAAGAATGGTGTAAAGAAAAAGAAGTTTCGAATGAAAGATGATGTGCTGGTTCAAGTGTAGGGTCAGGGATTGGAGTAGATAACTGGGAAAAGAATTTAGAGGACGTTGACTCTCGATGTCGATCTTTTCCTGAGACGAGAGCAACTCCGAAGATCAGTGCAAAGGAATTTCTACCATATAAAAGATGTTTGACTGAAAGAGAGTTGATATCTCAAGTTGTTTCATCAGAAGAGCAGCAGCGGCAAAGAGCTAGTGTGTGTTCCTAGTGCTCTCGACCCTAAAAGTGCCTTTATTAACCACCTTCTAGTCGGATTAATGAGCTGACCCAGTGAGTGTGGAGATGTTGAAGTCTCTGCTCCTTGTTTACAGTAAAAAGGTTTAGGTATCAATTCTTTTGAATCAGATTATACTCCAGGCTCTAATGAAGATGCAGTATATTTTGGCATATATAAGATGCTTCTGAAGGCAGGAAATAAGCACTCTAATTGTATTCTAGTGCAAATCTTCGAGAATGTTTTACACTTATGGCAATTCAAAGTAGCGTTTGATTTTGCTGTAGAATCTTTCCTTTTTTGAGCGCCGAGTATGAGATTGTAATTTTCGCAGCAATTGTAGTTCTCTCGTTTCTCGGTGACTTTTATCTGGCCCGAGTTGTTATCTCCTTGACAACTATTTGCTTCATCTTGTCACTAAAGTTCCGTCTCTTAAGACTGCAAATATAATTTTACAATATTAGCTTAATGTTCTAAAAGCTGTCTCCTTTTTACCAATTACTTATCATTTAATAAATGATCTTTTATTTTAGTTAGATACTATTACTCGGGATGTTAGGTGTTGATGAAGCTTGGAAACTTTGCATGTTTCAAGGAAATAGAACATGTTATTGTAAGCTTCCTGTGAGGAAGTAAACTGAAAAGGGAGAAGTTACAGACAATATCCAATGCTCAGAAAGCCTATGACTAGGAGTTCTCAAACAGTGTATCCCATCCTGAGAAAGATTATGACTAGTTGTTCTCAAACAGTAATGCAACAAAGGCAAGTCTATCCCATCCTCAACAAGTGTTAAGAACAAAGCACCAAGGGTAGAGAGCTTAAGAGTTGATGTGAGAGAAAGGAACATGGTTTGCACAGATCATTAAATGGTTCATATTTGAGATAATGTGGATCTCGTACTAGTCTCGATATTGTGAGCAAAGATAAGTTGCCTTATTCAATTGGTAGTGCTGTCTAGCAATGGCATGGATCCTGTGATTTACTTTAGAACATATGCGAGTTGGTTTCTCTTTAAGAGGACTATGTACCATTACTCAACATTAGGTTAAACATATTTACTCTTAATGAATGAATAGGATATTTTCAGCCCATGCTTAAAAATTAGATACTCTTAATGAATGAATAGGATATTTTCAGCCCATGCTTAAAAATTAGATCAGGATGAGGATATAAAACTTTGCATAAGTACAGAAGATGAGACAAAGGAGTTAGAGAATTAAGAGTAATAAGTGGTTGATGCAATATTACAATGAGAGCAAAGGTAGTTTTAGATATCATTATCCCATTTAGTCTATCAAGAGTATTCAATTTGTTTTTGATGGCAAGCCAAAAGATGATGGAAGCTTTCGAAGAATTTTTACCGAATCAGGCAAGTTTCCATTAAGGAGTGTCCATATTTAGTATTCTCAAAATATTAAGTTGAGATTTGTTAATTAAAATATTTGAGCAACGACCTGAGCAAATCACTTTATCCTCTTCTTCAATGTTCATATTGCAATTTGGTACATTTTTCATAATATGGTTGAAACTTCTGAAATTAAAAGTTCATTTACTGTCAATTACGATTTGCCAACTCTTTTATTAGTAGGTATCAAGAGCTTAAGATTGCTATGATCACGAATGGAGCCTAGGAGGCCTAACTTGTTCCGGTTGTCATACCAGAAGTGCATTTTCTCACCATTCCCAATTATATGTTTTGCATGTAAGGGTGTTGGGCTTCATTAGCCTCAGTTATTGATTAAAACGCTATAGTACCTTCCACAAGGCCTAATAGACTGGATACTTTGATCCTTAATAACTTAAAAATGAATCCATTTTAACACAAACGGATTCTTTGTAATATTCTAGTTCGATTATTGTATTGTGTAATATGTCATATGCATTTATGGAATATGCTCTATTTATGGTGTACTAGAGTAATTTAAGCGTTTAAATGTATTATTGAGGTTATAACGAAGATCACAGATAGACTAGAGATAGTTCTGGACTCGACCGAAAATTTCTCGGAAAATTTCTAAAAACTCTGAAAAGCTACGAAATGAGTTTAAACGAGCTTTAAAAGCCCTGAAATGTTCTTTGGAGATTTAGGTTCACTTTTGAGTGAAATTAGGATGATTTTGGTGACATTCAGGGATTCTCAGATTCAATCTGAAAATTCTTTCGGGCAAATGAAAAGCTACCGAATAATTTTAAAATACGATGAAAAGCTCCGGAATTAGGAATAGAGTTCATAGGAACTAAAACAGTTCAAAACGGAAGTTGTTTGAATAGAATTCGGGCAATCCGAAATTATTGGACTAAAATGCCCTTTTTGGAAAATAATGGAATAATGGGTTTTGAGGATTTTAAACCCATTCGAAATTTTTTTAAGCATCCAATCAATAAAAATTGACCCTAATTAGAGCATTTTATGGTCAATTTGAAAATAAGATGGTTGTGGAATGTTTTCGGGATTTAATTCGGTTAGTTAGTCAATTAAATGCATTAAAGGGCAATTTGATCTTTTTGTACTCATTAAGGACAATTTGGCCTTTTTACATGATATCAGTGGATTGATGAGTCGTTAGAGATGACCATGAGGTAAAAACGTGACTGATGAGTCATTAGTGATGACAAATAGGAAGGTGATATGTGTAATCCATTAAATGAATATAAAAAGCAAAACTTAAGACATTTTGCTTCATTCTTTTAACAAAAATGTGAGAGTGATGAGAGAGTAACCGTGAGACCAAAAAGAAAGAGAAAATAAGAGAAGCCAAAGGTGAACATCAGCCAAGGAGAGAGGAAGAAGAGTGCTAGTTTTTTTTTTTAATGGAATTTCATGGTGATTTGGAGGAATCTTGAAGTATTCATCAAATACCCAAAAGATTGGAGGAAAAAGTGGCAAGTTTTCTCGCTTAAATGTATAATTTTTATGGCTTTTCTTAATTGAGATGGATGTGTTTTAAATCAATGTTTTCTTGGTATTACTTTGATGTTTCTTTGTATGGAATTAGTTGAATATGACAAGAGAGGAACGCGTAGTGGAATTTTGTCTTAGGTTAATTTGAACTAGTCATATTTTTTTGGCCATAACTCGGCCTACAGACATCAAAATTGTTTGATTCAAAATGGAGATGAAACTTAAAACATAGAACTAAAATTTTCTAGAAGAAACCTAGACCTAATTATGGATGAATAACATTGGAAATTGGGATTGAATATGGTAACCTGATATTGTCCCTATGTTGAAGCAACTTGTGATATTTGGTACATGTTTCATTATTTAGAAGTTAAAATGACATGATTTTTGAAGCTATGAAAACTGGAGACATAGGAGAACCAATGTTTAGAAGACCTCAAAACCTAATTCAAACGTTTTCTATGTGAAAATTAAGGAACAAGTGGAGGTATAGATTCTAAACATAGGTCATAACCGTGACTTATCATGCATGATTGTGATATGGTGAATTAAATTGGGTGAGATTGTGTTTTGAAGAAATTGTTAAGTTATAATGGGTAAAATATGGTATTTAAGTGACTTTTAAAGTTAGATTTGGAAACAGAGAACAATGGGTTAGCTTATGGAAGTAAGCAGAATACGATTAGTGTAAGTTTTACGCGATTAAATACTAACCTCAAATTTGGTTAAACGGAATTATGGTTTTAATGTCTTATATCCAAATTGGGAAATAAATTCCTAAGCAAAATTCATTTTGTGTAGGTAAAGAGGAGGCTCAAAACGCGTGAGTGTACTTGGCAATAAGTTTGTGAAACTGTGAGTGTATTTTAATTGTTTTATATGAATAAATTTTTTGCAAAATAATTAATGACATATGAGTGTTCTTTAATTTGTTTTTTTGCAAATAATTTCTATTTATGGAGACTAGCAAGTTGTGAGTGTACTTTAAATTGAGTTAATGCAAATTGGTTTTCATTTGATCATAAAATGAATATTTATGCTGAGTTTTATGCAAATAATATTTTACAAGTGAATATTGCTAGCATAAGTGTATGCTTTGGCAATATATGAGTTTTAATTTGAAAGCTAAATTTTATATGATTGAGAGTTACGTTGAAATAATTCACTTATAAATCTTCCCATATTTGATTTAGAAAATAGGATGAGTCGTAAATGTAAGAGTTGCTTTTGCCTATGGTACACCGGTAGACTTTATACATGTTATTATACTAGCATATTTATAGTGGTTAACCTATTATAGGTAAGCGATGTAGAACTAGCTCTATAAATAGTGGTTAACCAGTCATGGGTAAGCGATGTAGAACCAACTCATGGAGTTGTTACGAGTAAGAGATGTAAAACCAGCTCCGTAACTACCATTATATAGCGGTTAACCTGTTACGAGTAAGTGATGCAGAACCATCTACGTAAATAGTGGTTAACTAGTTGTAGGTAAACGATGCAGAATCAGCTCTGCGACTTTAGACCTAATGTATTGTATGGTAAAAAAAAATAGTGGTGGGCTATGTTGAGTAAAGAAAGTCATGAAAATAGTAATGTCATCATTATTTATGTAAAAGTGATTTGAGGGGTACCGTATGGTACCAATTCTAGTGGATGACTTATTTTCAATATATAATTTTTCAGATTTGAGGGGCACTATATGGTACCAATTCTAATGGATGACTTTTTTTCAGTATAAATTTTTTCAAAAAAATCATTGTCATCATTGTTTATTGTTTAAGGAAAAAAACAAAAAATGAAAAATTGAAACTTGTATATTATGAGTTTAAGGTTGGAAAACATTTTGGAATAGTATTTAAGAAAAAAAAAATGAAAATTTGCTTTACGAAGTGTTATGTTATTACCAGATTTGATGATGCGCGAATAAATTGTTATGCGAATGCTTTACCATGAGTTTTATGATTGTATGAGAATATTTCAATTATATTGTTATAAAAATTTTAGTAAACTGATTATACTCACTGAGCTTGTTTAACGCACCCTTATTTTTATGTTTTTAAACAAACCACCCTAGGTATGCGTACGGGTGTTGCAGTAATTGGGACTTCACCGTAGGATTAGTTGCATCATCAGATGCTGCTATGCTTATGTCATTTTGATATGTACATTTGTGTAAAAAAATGGATGTTTATAAAGACTTTTAAATGAAATGCATGAATATATGTTAGCTTTTTAAAGTTTGTAGTGATTGTTAAGAATTATTTGTTTGGGGATGCTTGTGAGTGGACTTGAAGTCCAAAATTTGTAGCTGAGAAATTGGTGTGAATATAGAAGTATTTTGAAATTTTACAGGGCTTTTTAAAATTTTGGGAATGTTAAAATACATTCGTTGTGCTTCCGTAATTTTTAATAAAATGATAAATAAAAAAATTCTCACTGTTTTCCACACTTCTAACTTTTAAAATATAAAAGGTTTTTAATAGTTGGACAGCTTGACTTTACAACAACCCTTTGGTTAAGCTAGATACGAATGGAGCTCCACCCTGGGGTCATCGGGAGGGCTCCACTCGAGTTCCGGAAGGGGAACTTCGGGTTGGGTCCTTTCATTCTTTGTCCCTCAATAGCTTCCACAACCTCTTTCCTAACAAGTTTACAAACCTGATACGATAAATATCTAGTCCTCCCTTTTCCTTCAAACTATAGATTACTTTAGTTCTTTGTTTCTTCTTAAGGGTTCTATCTATAGGAAATACTTTAAAATTTTCTTTATTTTTGATGATTTTTTAAGGAAAATAAACATGGCACAACCAGTGGACATTTAGATTAAATAACACTGATTTGATAAGTTCCAATCTTCATGCATAAGATAAGAATCTACTATTCCAATGCTGGGCTCTTAAGTTGATTGATTTAATTAAAAGATTGCAATGGCCATATTTTTTCCTTTTATTTGTTACAAGGATCCCCAAGTATTTGAAGGGTAGGGAACAAAAGTTGAGGCCAATAATATGAGAAAGCAAGCTAGAGACTGATTGAGCATCTGAATAGACAAGGAAGTTGCTTTTAAGATTTGTTAATAATAAGACCCGATATTAAGTTGAACTTGTTTAAAGAGGACATTAAGATTTCAACTGAGTTTTGATTAGCATGATAAGAAGTAAAATATCATCAGTATGAAATATATTAATAAGGTTTCAATGCTTACAATTTTAGTGAAACCTGAAACCTATCTCTAGCCTATTTTTATCAATTTCTAACTTGTTAACTTCTCGAACAAATTATGAAGACGTAAGGTGAAATTGGTCTCATTGTCTCAATCCTTTGACGCTTCTAAATTAATAAGAAGTCTCTCCATTAATCAAGATAGCATATGATGCTATTGAGAAGCATTTCTTTAACCATTTGATTAATTTACTAGGAAAACCAAAGCCTTTAGAGCTTTTAATAGAATGTTTCAATTAATTGAATCAAAAGCCTTTGACAAGTCAATCTTAAGAGAGTAGCTTTTGAGGGATTTTTTTCTAAGATAATCCTTAAAGAGATCTTAAGAAATAATAAGATTATCTCCAATTCTCCTTTCATGAAGAAAAGCCCTCATATTTTGATTGATAAAGTATTTTAGGACCTCCTTAAGTTTAGTAATAAGGAGTAAATAAACAAAATATAGATGATATTGCAAAATGGAACGAATCTAAAGTTATCTAGAGAGTTAGAGTTATGCTTTTTAGGTATTAGTGTGACATAAGTTTTATTAAACTCTTTAAGCATCATCCATGATTGTAAGAATTCCAATATTGTATATGTGATTAATTCTCCTGTTAGGTGTAAAGTGTTTTGCAAAAATAAGTATCAAGCCTTTACTAATTCTCCTGTTAGGTATAAAGTGTTTTGAAAAAAAAAGGATTAAGCCCATCAAGCATGGGGACTTATTAGGATTTAATTAAAAGAGAGTCTTCTTGATATCACTTACCTCAAAAGGCGTCACTAGCATCTCTTTTGTGTTAGGAGGAAAGGAGATCAGGTATGAAATTCTTCATCTCAAGTAATAAAGAGCTATGGTGATTAGCATATCCCGTTAAGATTTTAAAGTGTTTGAACGCAATCATTTTGAGCTCACCTATCCCTAAACTAACATACCATTTTCCTTTACTAAGAATCGTATTAATGTTCCTCCTACAGAGAATTGCATTATGGAAAAACCTCATGCATCTATCTTCTTCTCTGAGCCATATGATCTTAGCTCTTTGCTTCAACAAATAATGGTGGTTATATAGAATTTTAGCATACGAAGTTGAAGCCATTATTCTTTAGTTTTTAGAAGGGGTTTTGTAGGGAGATCATCGAGCTCTAATTGTGCTTTCTAAAGAACTTCCTAAAAAATGCTTAATTTTTCATATTTTAAGGCTTGTATTCAGTGCATTTTTCTTGTTTATTTGTGTGTTTTTATTGTTTTTGGTTTATAAGTTGTTCATATTTTGTTTCAAGTCATAATTTACTTATTTGGAGTAAACAAATTTGGATAAGTTTGGACAATTCAAAGCTATTTTGACTAAGTTATGGAGTGCAATATAAGTACAAGGCTGTGTTTGAAGAGTTTAGGATGTGTTTATTGCTTTTTTTGGCACACGCCTATGTTCACAATATACACGACTATGTTGCTTATTAAAGAGGTTATTTCGTAAGACACATCTATGTTCATACACTTGTTGGATCTAAACGGGATTATTTTTATAGTACACGTCCATGAATATGCCTATGCTCATGCCTGTGTATCACCTGAAATTTGAACTTCAAGGCAAAATTTAGAGGCAAAAGAGGGAAAAGGTTTGGGAGACATAATCAGAAGCCCTAGGATGGAAAAAAAACAAAGAACAAGAAAAGAGAGCACTTTAAAGCGAAATTTTGATGATCTAAAGTGAATTTCTTAAAGAATGAAAGGGATTCTTCATATTTCCTTTGATTTTTGTTTTCTATTTAGTTTTATGTTATGTTTCGTATGATTACAAATTAAACCTTTTATGGTATGGACCTTATAGTAATATTTTTTATTGTAATTTACTTTAGTTTTATTGAAATTAAATTATGTGTTGTTTATTATTCTTCAATTAATATTGCCAATATGTTAATTCATGTTTGATATTATGCAACTGAGAATGAGAAATCCTTTCTATGAATGGATCTAGCATAATTGAAAGGATTTTCATACAAACCTAGAAATAGGTCAACATAAATCTCCCAAAATTTGACCAAACCTAACAATGAAATTCATAAATTGATTAATTCAATTATACGGGTTTTAATTAAAAAGAGATTTGATTAATCAACTTAGTATTAGTTGTTAATAATCTTGTGAAAGATAATAGTACAAATGAGGAATTTTTATAGTCAATTGAATTTTATATCAAATTGATGTGTGAAGTCATAATTACAAGAGAATTCATAGAAAAAATCGAATTTAGGGTATCGATGTTTCCATTGATTGATTTTTAATTTATTTATAGTCTATTAATTATGTTAATATGCTCTTAGTTCATTGTTTTAGTTTTGTATTTAATTAATCAATATCACCTTAACTTATCAGTTAGATAATAAGTAATCATAATCACTAGAGGATCAACACTTACTACTCAGTAACCTATATATAATATAGAAGCAATAGGTACACTTGCCTGGAATTATCTATAGGGTAGGGGATCAAAATACAAATATCACCATAAAGTGTTTAGTGCCATTGCCAAGACTATGATATTAGGAACACTTGACTTCTATTAATTTGGACATTATTTTTCTTTTACACTTATTTTCATTCTTTAGTTTGTTTTAGTTTTAATTACTAACATCCTTGTTTAATGTTATTTTAGGAGCATGACTTGTTTTTGACCAAAAACAATCCATTTGAGCTTGTTATGAAAGATCCAAAAATTGAGAGAATGAATATTTGTAATCTTAGAACAAGACTTAGATAGAAGGAAGAAAAGTGGGAGCAAGGATTTAAAATCATACAACCATTAATCATGCCAGAATTGCAAAGGACCATGTCCGAATATGCGAGACTGTAGCACCCCACTTTCGCAAGACCCGAACCCGACATCGACGGTGATATCTGAGTCCGTGCCCGCGGAGGTAGCATGCTAGAACAGCCAAGTACTCACAAAGCGGTATAATTTTTTTTTTGAAACACTAACATAGACAGAAGTCCATTTTCAATTTAGGCCCAACAAGGTTAAAAGTCGATAGCACATTGATTTCAAAACATTACAATCTACAGTTCCATGATTAATTAGGACCCCATTTCATGCATAACCCTTTTTAGTTATAAACCAATCCACTTTGGGCCATTTCAATACACGAAACACTTACAAATATTTCCAATCCGTACAAATTGGCATGAGCAGAATTAACCGCATTAAACAGTCCCATTTACAAAGATTCCCATATTGCAGCACTCATTACAAATTGAAATATTCAAATACATGTTGTACAGAAATTGCGGAATACCCATTAAACAAAATACGAAAATCCTAATGCAGACACAAACTGATCCCAACCTCTACCTTTCCCCCATGAGCAGTAAGTCTACTCCCGTTGCATAACGGGGTATTCTTCTGAATCCTGAAAAATAGATGCAAATTTTGGGTG
>JAOTBA010031548.1:0-16590 GCA_025629845.1 Erythroxylum squamatum
ATGTTTAAAAAAGGCTTTCTTCCTGATATCTTTACATATAACATTCTCCTATCTGGTCTTTGTAAAGAAAAGAAGTACGAAGAAGCCTGTTACATACACATTGTAATGTCAAGGATGGGTGTTCCTCCAGATATGATGTCCTACAAAATTGTTATACAAGGTTTGTACTTACATGGAGATGTTGCTAAAGCCCATGGATACTTGGATTGTATGTTAAAGAAGTTAATGGTACCAGAGCCTCTTGTTTGGAACCTTATAATTGACGGTTATGGCAGACTAGGTTACCTCCTCAATGCTTATTCTGTTAGAGATAAGATGTTGTCTTTTGGTGTTGTACCAAATGTGTTCACGTACAATGCATTGATTCATGCACACGTAAAAGCCGGAAACTTTTTTGGTGTACATTCTCTCAAAAAGGAGATGCAGTTTCGTGATACTTTTCCTGATGTTGTGACCTACAATCTTATGATAGGTGGGGCTATCAACAGCTGGCAATTTGATTTAGCGCTTGAATTATATGATGAAATGCTCAGAAGGGGATATGAACCAGATATAGTAACCTATACAGAACTAATTAGATGTCATTGTATGAAAGGTGACATGAGGCTAGCAGATGAATATTTTACCAAGTTACAAAAATCTGGCTTACCCATGGATCATATTCCATTTCAGATTCTTATTAAGAAATATTGTGAAATTGGGGAGCTCGATATGGCATTCAGTGTCTATGTCATATGGCTTTCGACCATAAAGATGGTCTAACACAATAGATGAGCACCATACATTGGATGGATTTGATAATCATCAATTCTGGGAGTTGTTTCGTAAGTAGTCTTGATAACCGGAGTCATTTTCTTCTTGTTGAGAAGTTGAATCTTGCCTATGATTTTCTGAGGTATGTGTTTATTTTGCTGATCCTAAGTTTCTAGAGAGTATTTTATGGAATGTGTCCTAGTCCTAAAATTCAGTTTATTAGACCTTAAATTGCTGTTCTCTCTGGCTTCTACATAGAAAGTATGATAATTTTAGCATTGATTGTTCTGGTAAGGTGACTTTAGAGCCACTGTTCTTAGACATGCTGTTATATCCAAGTAAAAAGAATAACCTTTATCCTTAGCCTTTTCTTTTCCCTGTAGAGATCTCCATTCATCAATTCTTAGTTGGGGAAGTGAACAAATTTTTTGGCAACCAATAATTGGTGTTGCGCATGTCCTAACTTTATCCTGCTCTTATCCGAACTTGAAACTAACAGTATTAACTCTCTTAATCATATTTAGGACGATCTTCAATTAATATTATGCGTTTATATTTCTTACCTTTCTGAAAAATTCATCTAGTTTCAACAGCCTTTGGTGTAGTAATTGATGCTTTAGATTATGTTCTGAGTATTGAATTGCATAGTTATCTACTCTACCTCTGACTGACATAGTAAATACAATTTTCTTTCACTTCTCTCTTTTGCTTGCAGAAGTTGCTTTCACAGTCAGATCTATCATATGGTGGATTAGTGTTTTATTAAACTAAAAGTTTAGCAGTGGATCTGATTGTAGTAGTTTCAGCAGTGGAATAAGGGAGACAGAGAATTGCTTGATTCAATTTTTTCATCACTGTGAGGTACCTAGGGGATATGAATGGTTTTTGACAATGTTTAACTTGTGAAACTTCAGATGCTTTGCAGAACTGAGGCAGGTCTGTAGTATATTCAGTTTCCCATCAGGGTCATCTGGTGGTAGCTATGAGAATCCCCATGACAAAATTGGAGCTTAGTTGCCTACTTGCATGTTGAGATCATCCAGGAAGTTACTGCAACTACAGTAACATCTCAACTTAAATCAAAAGTCTAGAGCACTTCTTGTAAGAAGCTTTAACAGATAGTTAGATTGGCTCTCTTTTTTTTTCTGTACATATTGGCATTTTAAGGTTATTGATAAAAGCGCGTGTCCTAGGTATTGCTTGATGCATGTCATATATTCCCAGAAAAGTTTTTGGATGTTTCTGAAAGGGTTGAAGTAGCCATTTATCTTTGCAAGAAGACGTTACTGAATCCACATCATAAATGCTCTTCTTCTGCAGCTTTGAAGAGTATCTGTCTTTCAGATCTTACTAGGAATAAGTAAGACCACAGTATTTCTGCTTGTTGATTAATTTTTTTATTGATAACTTCTTCCTTCTGGTATCTCATGACGATTTTCTATGTCTGCACTTGTTGTAAGAAGACGAGCTGATCTTAGAAGCAAAGAGGTTGGACATGATGGAACACGATGTTCAGCATCTGGTGCTAAGCAAAAGCCTTTATATTAGAATGTTGAGAATTTTCTGCAAAATTTATTTTGTTTCATAGTATTGGCACAACTGTGTTTGATGCCAATTCTATTGGGGGCTATTACATAAAATTCCATTCGTTGCTTTTCCAGTTAAATGTATTCCATTCTGTTTTATTAGTGTAAACTAAAATCAGGACATGACTGGAGGAAAGGTATAGCAGATTCGAAGCAAGAAATTAAATAACTTCATAGTGTATGATTTTTGAGGTCAACAGGCAAAGATTCATTAATTAAATTAATAATAATAAGCCCCGATTATGTTATAAAATTAATGAAAAAATAAATTCATTTACATTATACATGTCAAATAATGCTCAGCTCTTTTTCATCTGCCAAATATTTTCAAGAAAAGTATATTTTATTAAGTCATTAAAATTAACATTTATTCAGCATTCAATTTAGATCCAATAGATTTTCTAACGAGTTCTCTAAGTGTACACATGAAGCACCAAGTATATTTTAAATTTTAAGATGCTACGACAAAAAATTTTGGTAGAGTTAATGGATTCAGAGTTGAATTAAACTTTTCTTTTTTTGGATTTGAGTTGGGCTTTAATTTGGGAGGCTTGGCTTGACTTGGAGCTTGAAAAAGGATGAAAATTCGGACCAATCGAGTTTTAGGTTTTTATTAATTTTGAAGTTCGAATGGGGTTGCTTGGAGTTGAGTAGGTTGAATCTATTGTCAATGTTGAATTTTGGTAAAGAAAAAATAATAGAATATAGAACTATAGATTAGCATCAACTTAACACAACATTAAACAAAAATTATAGAAAGTCTAAAATTATGAAAAAAAAAAGGTATACTTTTCTTAATGTGTAGGTTTAAAGTTGACAACTGGTTAAGTTGAGCTTCTATCTTCCAAAGCTGTTGAATTGCTTGAAATTTGTTTTGTTCAACTTGGTTTGAAACTTGATTAGATTTGAACCTCGAACTTGATTGATAAAACTTGATCTAAATTTCGATAGGACCCAAAATAATTGCGTTATTAATATGCAAAATGACGTTATTTTGTAGCCAAAAGAAGTTTAGGTTTCGGATCGGATTTAGGTTATGAAGTTTTAACTCGAGTCTGACTTGAAGCTGGAGAGGAAAAAAAAAGAGCCCAAGTCTAATTTGAAGCGATCTCAATTCAAAAATCAAATTTTTAAAAAAAATGTTCAAATCAACTTAAATCGAATTTGTTGATTTCAGACTGAGGGGCGAAATTAATCCTTTTTGTTATCCTTAATGTAGGTACATCCTGTGCCTAAGTTACATAGGGTTTCAACAAGTAATTACTTAGAGCTAGTTCCAGGAAAGCTTGGAATAAATAAATCAGGATAAGATTGTTGGAACAGGTAAGGGCTAATAGATATGGCCATTCAAGCAGGCTCGTTCCTGAACCCCAAGCCTATGAAGTACATTCTATAAGTTAGATGAGATTCTTTGTGCCATTTGATCAATTTCTATCATGTCTCAGAGAATCTCAGCTATAAATTGGTGGATGAAAGAGACAAATTTGTGGATAATATTCTCTGACATAGGGTAGGAACTGGGCAAATGGCACAGATCATCTCATCCATCTACAAGCCTCGCGTGGTAAGACTGAGTAAAGCTTCAGCTCAACGAGGTTGAGAATAACATCTAGGAGATCCCGGATTGCCTGCAGCATATGATGCCAACTGGGAGCGCATTAGTGTGCTTAGGCAGAGTAGGATCTTACGAAAATGCTGATCCCTTAACATAATTTATTAATAAGAATTAATGTCAAGTTAAATTTGGCTTACAATAAAAAGTTTTATGTATTAAATATCAAAAAATGAAATTCAAATTACATTTAATAATTTTATTAAAATTGTTGATTCATAACATTTTTTAGGATTAAATAAACTAACCCCACAAGTCTAATTAATTACATTTTAGGCAATTAAGAGTATGTTAATACAAAGAAATTGGCTACATTTTCTTCTTGCATCGGCATGAAATCCTCAGTTCCATTTATCCTGTTTCAATCCTGTTTTCGTCCTAAAATGACGTCGTTTTTATATACATTTAGATATAAAACAACATCGTATTTAAGCAAAAACAAGGTTGTAACAGAGTAATTGAAATAGAAGATTTTAACCTTCTTGTATATATATACTAGAAGTGTAGAACAATGATCTTCATCATCGTCTTAGAAATGTATTCACACAAATTTAAGACAGGTCCGCATGTAAATCAACCTTGTTCGTAAGCATCAGATATGTACAATTTTTTAAAGGGACAAATCCACTAATTTTCTTACATTTGAATGCATGTTAACTTATTCTACGAGTGTCTCACTGTTGTGAGGAGGATACAATAGGTATATATATGCCGGTGCATGGCATATATTAAATGGGAGGTAACATTGTACAGGAAGGTTAAGTTCAGACTCCAATCTAATCTCACAGGTGAGGTAAGTTTTTGAAAAGCTGCTCGACCAATATTTAAAATTGATTTCAATTTTTTATTTTAATTTTTGCATTTAATAAATTTTTAGTTTTTAACTTTCTTAATTTATGAAGTTTATAAAATTATTTTAGTTTTAGTCTTATCATTAATTAAATAAATATCATATAGTTATTAATGTTAATTAGTAATAAAAGTTTGATAATTATAATTAAACTATTTTATAATAATATCTTAATTTACTTTAAAAATTATTTTAAAATATGTATTCTAAAATTTTAAAACTTAAAAAAATCTAAAAATTGATTATTCAATGATTAAAATGTTTTCTAAAGATAAATAAGTTGTAACTAAAACAATTATTTACAAAATGATCTATTTTAATAAAAACTTGTCTTTTGATTTTAAATTGATAAAACATATGCAAGTGATTGTATGTAAATAAGGCAGGTGAGGATTTTGTTGAAAAGAAGAGATGATATTTTCTATAATCTAGCATAAATAAAAACTATTAGGTAGATAATAGATAACCCTAAATGACAATACTTGCAATCTTGAGGCCATAAATATTGTAGGAACACCTCCTAGTTTCTTATAAGTATAAAATCTATAGTCATTTGTTAACTTTTGTCGTAGAAGCTCTGGCGTGTAAGTTGTTTATGGATGAGAATATGCAATTGACTAAAAGATATTTTTTTGCCTTGAATTATTCTTGAAAGCTTTACAATCTCATAGACTTTAATATCTTTTGTTGGAAACTATTATTAAAATTATTACTGACGCAGATGTTAATAAATTTTGAATTTATTATAGTAGGGTATTGGAAAGAGATGACAATAATAAATTTGTTAGGGGCGATATCAAAAGGAAGAAGGATTTGAGTGTTGATGAACATATTAGTACTAAATGGAGTATCAAAAGATAAAGAACATAGGGTTATATATATGTTTTATAAATATCCTGAAGAGTTGATAAGATGCTTGAAAGAGTTGAGCTTACATTATAGTAAGGACATATTATTGATGTTTTACTTTGTGCTACAATTGAACAACCATAATGTTCAAATTTATTATGAGCATGTTATGGTAATCCTACAACAAATGGTTAAGAATATGATTATGATATTGGCAATGAAGAGGGGTTATTCCAAGTCCAATTGGAACAAGATGTTGGAGATTTTGTTGTTACGAGAATAAGCGAATCTTAAATGATATAGGTGATGACGAAATTTATAAAATTATTGATGAAGAATATGCCATTACAATAGCAAATGAGAAGACAGATGGGAAGAAGGTATGCAGTGGGTTTGAATGTGATGATGTTATGGATAAGGTTGGAAGTAGTGAGAAATGAAATAATAAAGAGAGAACTTACTAAAAAAATTCACAAAGAAAAGTTAAGGACACATGGTTGGTGTAGTGCATATAAAGTTAGTGATGCTGAAGTTCAATTATCAATTTGTAGTGATGATAGTGGGTGTGAGGCATCATTCACAAGAAAGAAATATATTGCTTTTAATCCAAAAGTGGATATACAAGATTTTCAATTTGAAATTAACATAAATTCTAAGAGAAGGTTTAGTTTAGGGAAGCAATCATAAATTATACAATAATAAATGAATATAATGTTTAAATGGTGAGATTGTGAGAATGGAGGCTATTTATGAGCCATAATGTCCCTTTGGGGTTTATGTTAGTTAGATTAAAAAAGAAAAAAAGAACCATTTTAGTGAAGATATTGGAAAGTAGGCATAATTGCAAAAAAGTGCAAAGAAATAAGCATGCTAGTAATAAGTGGTAATGAAATGAATTCTTATACAAGTTTATGAAGAACTCAAATTGACCGATTAGTTGGAAGAATACATTACAAGTGACTAAATAACAATGTTATAGGATTAAATGGGAAGCTATTTTGATGCTATGAGAATCTATGAAAGGTCATTATGCCAAATTATGGTCTTATATACTAGAATTGCAAAGGGTTAACAACGAAAGGCAATACATTATCCAAACTGAACTTGATGAAAAGCTTGGACACCAAATATTTGATAGGTTTTATGTGTGATTTAGTGAATTGAAGTATAGTTTCTTTAGTTGTAGGAAAATAATTGGGCTAGAACGATGTTTTTTGAAGACATTTTTTAGAGGTTCTTTGTTAGTTGTAGATAAGTGTGATGGAAACAATCAAATCTACCATATATGATGGGCTATAGTTAAGGACAAGAATTACCAATCTTTGCATTAGTTTTCAAAATCTTCTTGGTGAAGATATAATCATAAGTGGGAATGTATGGACTTTTGTAAGCAATCAATAAAAAGTGAACAATCAAATATTCATATTGTCTATTTCTATACATGCTTTTAATTATTCTACTTACATTATAGTATTTTGTCCTTTTTTTTAGTATCAAGGTATAATGGATGCATTAAAGAATCTCTTCCAAGAAGTTGATGTCTGAAATGTCTTGCAAATTGATATAAATTGCATAAAGGTCACACATATAAGAGTTTATTTTGATAAGCGGTGAATTATATAACAAAAGTGGAATTTGATGACATAACAGAGCAATTGAAGAATATATCAAAGAAGGCATATGATGACTTCAAAGTGAGGGATCCTAAGACTTTTATAAAGTCATTTATGAGCATAAGACTAAAGTTTGAAATTGTTCACAACAATATATCAGAAATATTTAATGGATTCATTTGTGAAGTTTGATAAAAAATCTTGATCAACAAACTGGAGGATATTTGAGTTACTTTAATGACTTGAATTTATGGAAAAATGGATATGATGATTAAATCAACCTATGATATACGTCCAAGGGTGAGGAAGAAGATAGAGACTACATAATAGGAAGCAATGCATTGTATCATTAAGATAAACAATGTTTGAATTTCAAAGTCACATATTTTGCTGATGAGTTCATTATTGATCTATAAGCAAGAATATGCCAATGTAGAATTTAGGATTTAATAGTGATCCTATATAAGCCTGTATTTGTCTGTATATCATATTATAAGTGGGATATCAATGTGTATGTGAGCCAATATTATAAGAATGAATGTTATTTGAAAGTTGTTAGTATGCCATAGAACCCATTAGTGGTCTAAGATTTTAGATTAAGATTTAAAACTTGTAGTCCATATTACCTCCTCTGACAAAGCAGATGCTAGGAAGGCCCAAAAAAGCTAGAAGAAGGGATGAATATAAAGAACCATGGAACTTGAACAAATTGAGTAAAGTAGGAGTACACATGACATATTGACATTGTTATGAAGTTGTTTATAATAAAAGAGGATGTAAAAATAAGGACCAACCTATAAGACAATATGAAATTGTTAAGGTAATTATATGCTTATATAGAGTTGCTTTTATTTCAAACGTTATTTAAATGTCAAGTTACTCATTATAAATTATACATTCATAATGCAATGAGAATGAGGAAAGACCACCAAAAATCAAGTACCTAAATCCAATACAAAAAGAAGAGCTAGACAATTAGTATCTATAGGATCAAACCCTACATCACCTATCTTAAGAAGGGAGAAGCCAGTGGTGAATGAAATTCATAAATATTTTTATCTATCAAACACTATAGTGACTATTGACTTTTATTTTCCTCAAATTTTTAAAAATCATAAATATTTATGTGTATACAGGTTACTCAAGGATTTGGAGTAACATTTAGAGAAGTTGATGGGAATACTTATTTTATGGTTTATCACTTAATTACAATTTTTTGGCTAGTTATTTGTTATTTTTCCTAAGTGATAACATTATTATATTGTTTAAAATGTTTTATAAATGGGTGGAATTTAATTTCAAGTATTCAAATCAACTCAAGCATCTTAAAATACATATGTTAATACAAATGCACAAATGAAAATTCAAAATAGGAGGAGATTCAAAATAAGGGCAAAAAAATTGACTATAATAAAAATTTCAAGTTGATGGTGATTCTATTGCGAATGAATCATGTTTGTTTTAATTTAATTGAGTACTTAAAACATTGTACTATGATTTGATTAATGATTTAAACATTATATTTTCATTTATAAATTAAGGATTTGAACATTATATGAACGGATTGTGTTACTAATAGGGTCTCTAAGATAGGTTTTTGTCATGTCATAGGTCTTTGATGGAATATTCACTTTGGTCACATTTTTATTATGTTGGCACATGTCTTGTTGAATTTGCACCAAAACTTCACATTCAGATTTTACATGTTGATATGTAAAAAATATAATAGGTGGATAATGATTTTATAGTTGAGCATATGGCATAAGAAATATTAAAGACATTAAGATAATTTTGGGATGAGATAACTTGAGCAAAGCAATGGTTTAGTTCCTTTGTTTAATATATGGCATTCCAATAAGAAATGTAGGTAAAAGACATTCCCTGAGCTCATTAATTTCTTTTCTTAATGTTTTATTGGCATTAATTAGTTAACTTTTACTAAATAGTTATTCATAATATTTCATAATGAAGAAGGGCTATTTATGCATATTTTCCTTCACAATTTTTAAAATTTATTTTACAATGTAACTTCATAACCCTTGAGCACGTTCTGCAACCTTTATATACCACATAATTGTATTTTAACAAGTCACAAAGCATTGGAATATGGATAAAGGAATAGAAAGCTGGAACCTAAATAACAAGTCACAAACATCCCCTATTATTACCTTAGAATAGGTTTATACCCTAACTACCCCTTTCCAAGGACGTCACCACTACATTGCCTCCTTCTATTGCCAATTTTCCTTCCCACTACCAGTTACACTCACGACACCATCATTTCTCCCAATTAGCAGCTTTCTAGGTGTGCCTCCACCTTCTTGTGAAGCTACAACCATATTCTCAACTAGTCAACGTTCTTCAGTCATGTAATAAACTACTTTTTGTCATTGCCTGTAGCCCACGCCTTGCTCAGCCACTATAAGATAACTGTACTCCCACCCAACCTTGTCATCGATATCTTAATCTCTAGTAGCTCTTAGACACATTTTCAAGTATACAACAATTGAACTAAGTGAGCAGTAACCACTAGCCTCTCACTATGGAAGCTCTTACAATAGTCATTGACCTTATCAAGCTAAAACACCATATGACTGCTAGCCTCATTCCAGTTGATAGATGGCACCAACAAATAGTAACAAGAGTTCTAGCAACCACATATTGCTAAAAATCCTAGAACAATTTTGGGTTTCTTTGTGCTAGAAATTTCAATTCTCTTTATTATAATAGTAAAATCAATCATTTGATGATGAGAAACTTTCCCACATCCAAACATGATAACTTCGTATTTCTATAACTTATTTAAATTTGGCCTTCTTTTTGTTGGCTTCTAAGATTACAATCTTATTATTATAAAATTAATTCCAAATTGAATTTAGGATTTTTTTTCAAAATTTTAATATAAACATTTTAGAATCAAACAATTCTATTTTTTAATGATAATTGTTTTGTTTTAATTCCAAAAATTTTTCAATATTAATTAAACAATTTAATCAAATTATAGAATTAAAATTTTCTCTAATACCACTGCTAAGAAATAGGTGGGATTTGATCCCACCGGCAGTGAAATAATTACATAACTTTTTCTTGTTTTATTTCGCTAAAGCCAAGATCACTTAAATTCTATAAATGATTAACACATAAATCATAATAAAGCATGAATCATAATTCATACCTTATTCCAAAGCTTGATCTATTTACTTGTTATTTCCCTTAAACTGTTTCTAAAATTGACTCATCTTAACCACCATAGCCACACAAGTTTCTGGCCTCTAATGGTATCCTCAGAACATGATGAGAGAACTTTATAACTATTGCAGAGAGGGTTAGGTAAGAAGTACTAGCTTCTTTAAAGTCTAACCCTATTTATGATAGGTTCTAGACATTTTATCAGTTTTATTAAAATAAAATTCTAGTTTTAGTTAGACCTTAATTAGAATTACAATTAATTTAATTAAACACCATTTATGCCCAAATAACACCGAATATCTTATGTTGGCCCTTATTTGTTAACCATCTCATATTTAATCATAAAGTCTCTCAAACTTATAATCAAGACCAACTTGATTAAATCATCTTTTCTTTATTTAGCCCATTCTTTATATGTGACCCATTAAGTTCCTAAATATGTTGGAAATGGCTATAAATTATATTCCTAAAGCATATCTAGGACTATTAATTTATCTTTAATTATCTAATTAAACAATTTATATCCATAGATCAAGATTGGTTTCTAGCAACATATTATGACCACCTATTTTAGGAACGTCTAAGTGTTTTTGACTAACCTTTTTGTGCATGATATGTTTGTATAATTCAATCATTTCATCATACAATATTTTGATTAGAAATAGAATATGAAATTAATGTCTACTCTATTTGAGTCCAATCATATTAATTCTCTAGGATTAATAATTGATTTAAATAATGACATTTGAAAAATATTTTCAAAGTATCATTCCATCTTAGTCAATGATTTCCTGAATTAATAATAATCGAGAATAATGGAACATTCTCCTTAATCATTTTATGGTGATGAATCTCTTATTGATCACTCAACTACCTTCATATAGTTCATGTTAGACTCAATGAATATCGAATGAGCTACCCTTTACTAGAATAGGTCATTAGTGTTATCAAAATACAAAAACAAAGATTCTAGTACAGGCAATATCTCCTTTCCTATTGGAATGTGTAGTTTCATAATCACTTTTGTAATCCTTAACAGTCATTAATATGTGGTGACAAGCAGTTTTAAATTTTGGACATAGAATTGATTTGCCTTTCAAGGCTTAACATATTTAATTTTTTAAAAAAATATATAGCAATCCCTATATGAAATAACTTTGGAGATCTAAACTTAAAAGATCACTTATGTCATCACTATGAGAATTTCTAAGCACATACAAGTAATATTTCAAATGAATTTCTCATATGATCTCAATTCAGTGAAATTGTTCTCTAACAATCACCCACACATTTGTTTAAGTATCTTAATACTTTAGTTTATAAGATCGACTACTTCCTTTATAATGAAGAAACGTAACGTCTATTAGTATTTTTATATTCTATTAATATCCTATCTTAATAAAACAATAAATCGAAACAATTTAAGGATAATATATAAATATAATATGAATATCATAATTATGATCTCATCATAAATTCATTTGCAATTTATATTTAACCTATAGGCTTTATTGTATACATCTAAATGTGTATAAGATTAAAAAATGCCTTTACATAATTATGTTACCAAAATATAACCAGCCGATTGGTTGTATCCCATAATCCATCAATATTAACTATATACAAGGATCAAGGATAAATACTAAAATTTATTTGGTATATCCCAAAAAGAATAGAAATCCTTACATATTGACTTCACTTTATAATAGTTCTTCTATATGGTAAATTCTAACATTTTCATATAACATAGGTAAACTCTTTTTTGTAATAAATTGGATTTTCTTGATTAAGAGAATCCATAAAAGTTACATATAAAATTCAAATCTTTTTAAATATAATTATTTTAATTGTCTTAATTTGTCCTTATTTTGCCCTCATATCCAAGTATATTTATTTATATTATTATCTGTACATGAAATGTTTTGTTCAATTTTCATATTTTTATCCTTTTTCTTTAAAATTGTTTTTGCTAACATATAGTATGCAACAGATAAATGAAATATGTATTGTTACTATAACAAAAAAAATAAATTGTTAATCATTTTTTAGTTTTGTATTATCGAGACAATCATTTTGTAAACAAGATGAAAAATAAAATCTAGATTAACTAAGAAGTTATTATCTTAAAAACAATATAGAAATTGAATATAAAAGGACCTTTATGGTTTATTGTTTCATCAACTTAAATTTTAGCTATTTCAAAACTTGATTAATTTAATAATTTCCTATCAGGGGAAACTATTGAACTCTCTAATGCATTTGAATTCCTCTTTTAAGGAAAAACAATTATATTTATATTGAATCTATATCTATTCATGACTATAAAAGTTGATAGGAACTCAGAACCACTTATAGAATTCTTGTATATAATTACAAAAGTGTGCTGACTAGATATAACTACTCAAGTTTGATAGTCTCACGCATTAATACTAGTTTTCAACTTTTATACTTTCAGTTACTTTTTATGTATAGTAAATAAACGATAGTCAATTCATTACTTATAACCAAATCAAAATTATCAAATCGCGGTTAAACAAAAAAAATAAATTAATCACATTTAAAATACACTAAAAGAAAATAAGTAAATTATAATAAGAATCTTGAATTGTAATCAATTTTTTCATACTAGTTAAATTTATCAAAATAGTAATAGATGATCAAGTTTTCAATTTATAGTGAAAGTGTTCTATTGCCAATCTCATAACTAACAGTGTTGACATGGTATGCCACATTAGTATGACCATTTAACAAATGACATCCACATGATTAATCTTATTTAAAATACACTAAAAGTTAATAGGTAAACTATAATAAGAATCTTAACTTGTAATCAATTTTTTCATATCAATCAAAGCTATCAAAATAGTAATAGATGATCAACTTTTCAATTTATAGTAAAAGTAGTTTATTTTCAGCCCTATAGCTAACAGTAGTGATGTGGCATGCCACATTAGTATGACCATTTAACAAATGACATCCATATGATAAGTATTGTGAAATGAGTAAAGCAAAGTATTATTTTATGTATTCTTGAATGTTTTCTTTTTGACAAATTAAAGGAAACTATTATTAGAATAATAAAGAAAATTTTTTTAAATAAGGTGAATTAAATTAAACCATAAAAGGCAAACATTTTAGTACCAGTACAATCGCCTTGTAAAGACAAGATATAGAACATTATAAGATTACATCTTACACATATTTAAAGCAAATACAACTCAGGCAGGTGTTTGTACTCTCTAAATGTTTTTAAGATAATGCAAGTCCAAATCTTTGTGTCAATGGATATGCTAATGTAAGATCTAATATGTTGAAATAGATATGTGTTGAAACGCATAATAAAGAGGCGCTTGTCATGAAATATTATGTTATTTCTTTCAACCTAAACTGCTAAGATGAGGACAAAAAGAGAGATGCAAAATCACCATTTGATAGTTTTATTCTGAAATTGCAGATCAGCACACCAAGGCTTAATTTGTCTTAAAACTCTATAACTTCACTTAAACATCACTTCAAAATCAACGATTTCTAGGAATCTTTGAGATAATTGCATTTAAAGAAAAGATGGTCTGAGGTTTCCTCATCACCTGTGCAAAGATAACACCAATTAATAAGGTAATTATACCTTGCAATCTTGTCAATAGTAGGTAGCTTATTTAGCATTGCAAGCTAAAGGATTGTTGATGATCTTAGCTAAAGATGGTTAGAACAAACTATTTTTGTCTATGCAAGAATTGAAAATTGCTCGCAAATACTTTCATGCAAGACGAATTAGTGAACATCCCAATAGTGGTATGTTTCTATATGATAATATCACCACCAAAGATAAGACTAGTTTGTAAGATTTTAGTCTTTAGAGAGGATGAGATTGGAACATTTTTAATCAGATCCTTTCTTTTAAGAGGTTGAGTTACTGTTCCTGTTGTTATGTCAGGGGTTTTAATGCATCATCTTAATTGTGATCTTTTAAAGGTCCCACTGGCAACTAATTACTAAACCAAAAGGAAGTAGATTCTCAATTTCCAATAAGATTAATGAAGTAAGGCCTCAAATTTCCTCTCAGCTTAAGTATAGCTTTCAAAGTGGTAGAAGACGTATTATCTGAGTTGAAGCTTGATATGTGCTTCATTGATTATGTATTTATTCCATAACACTTAGTCATTAATGATATGAGAATGCTTAAGATACTGTCTTTAGCTCATATATGGTTTTAGGTATAATTCGAAAGCGAAAGAGCTAAAGTGAGTTAAAAGCCAATATTTCAGTCGTTTTCTAAAGATTCACGATCCTTTACCTTCATGGAGAAAGAAGAATAAGATTAAAGGCAAGAGAAGACAAGAAAATGTCAAGAAAGATTAGATAAATGTTGAACACATCAAAAGAATGAGTAAATGGCTCACGGCCATGCAAAAGTTGCATATGCAACACTTCTCATGGCTGTGAGAGCTATACATGGCTGTGAGAAGTTATGCACTACTGTGACACACACATTCACGGGTGTGACACATCATGCACGCCTGTGAGAAGTGGGCAACTCACCTGAACCCTCCTTTTTAGAATAAAATCATCGTTTTTGTGACAGTGGAGGTTATGCTTTCTTTTGAGAAAAATTTGAAGAATCAACAGAGGGGTTTTGTGAGGTGAAGAAGGGGAAAAGCTTCAAAATGTTGGAGACCCATGGAGAAGATGGATAGACTTCTCGGTGCCGGTTCAGATGTGACATCAACACCGAAGAACCTGATGTTAATTGATTTGGGTATTCATGTATAGATAATCGTGTTTCAAGTTATCATTTGATTATTTGTGTATAAACCCATTGCTAGAATTTCAATATAATCCATAATTATTATGTTGAAATTCGTTTGTGGCAACTAATGGTATCGAATCATTAAGGATACATAACCTAGGTTAAATGACCCAAGTGTATGTGATTATTGTTTAGATTGGTCTGTTTTCCTAATTCGTAATGCGACTATCCAATTAAATCAAGAGATCATATCCTAGGTTGCTTGATAGCTAAGTTTAATTAACAAACGTCTCTTAATTAAACACGACCTAAGGGAAAACTATGGTTAACAAAGCTTATTGTTAACCTACGACCAATAGTTGCTATGAGAGGTAAAAGAACAATAATTCAATAAAATATGTTTAATGGGTTGTAGACTAAGATTGAACCGAAGAACCGGGTCCCTAACGAATTCATCACTTTTCATCATTTTTACATGTTTTCTTTAATTTTGTTTTTTAGTCTAGTTTTGTTTTATTTTCTTATTAAAAAATAAACCAAAAACCCCCTAAACCTAAACCCCGATTGATTTCATTTAAAAAACTTTACAAACACTCTCTATGAAATCGATCTAAACTCACCGTTTCTATAGTTGTAGGTCTAGTTTATTTTGTGTAGTATTATGATGTGTTACATCAATTTAAGCTCTATAGGTTCCTATTTTTAATGAAGTATATGTGGATCCATCAGCACCACAAGGCCTCCTTGTTAGTGAAGAGTCTCTATAGCCTTTTGGAAAGAAATATAAAGTTAAAATTCTTAAGAGAAATTATACTGATTCCACCCTGACTTTTTGGTAAACAAACATTCCTTCATCTCATCTTTACTTTGCAAAGGCTGCCTTGCAGCCGGTCCATAGGAACTTGTTAAAAATTATGTCAATATCTTTAATAACATTCATAGGAAAGCAATATACGTTGTATAATAGATACTAATAGAATTTTAAATGGATATAATCAGTTGAGATCTTCCAACAATGAAGATATTCCTAAGACTCCAAAAAGCAATTATGTGATTAATCTTATCAATTAGGCATCCATAACTCATAAATTTGAATCTAGAATTGGGATAGGAATACCAAGATACATCATTAGGAGCTTTTAAACATTAAAACCTGTAATAATGACCAAGGTTGATTCTGTATTAGCCGTTTTATGAGATAGTAATAAACCACCTTTGGAGCAATTTACTTGAAGACCATAAATCCCACTAAATATTTTAAGAGCCTTCATGAGAGTTAAGACAGATGTAAGGTCAACTTTGGAGAGTAAAAATTGTTAGTGTATATCGACTTGTACACTCTTGTAAGATTGTTAGAGTGCCCTAAAGGCAATCGCCTTCAGCGCGTTTTG
>JAOTBA010031599.1:0-16571 GCA_025629845.1 Erythroxylum squamatum
CCTTTCTTTACACATAATTAATCATCAATAATTTCTCATTTAATAGTCCTAACTTCCAAGAAAGGTTTGGGGCCCAACAACCAGTTTGATATAGGGGTCACTATTTTTGAGATCCCACCCAGGGGATGCCCTTCAATCCTATTAGAGGATATATCAGGGGTTTTTCATCCTAGACTTACAATGTAATATGTAGTGTTTTTCTATCCATTTCATTAAAAAAATAAAAAAAAAGATTATTTGGTGACGACTTTGAAATTAACTGCTGGCGAACAAAATGGAGAAGAAAAGTTACTAGATGAATAGAAAGTGTAAATTATGTAATTTTCACTTCATTTGTTAGTTCTAAGTTCAGTTCCCTTTTTATTTTATCTTAATGCTACAGGACTTAGTTCTAATTATGTTATATTAGCTTAATTTTCGTTGAGGAATTGGTTTTAACATGTTCGTTGCTTGTTACTTCAAGCCTAGGAACATAATAACCTGATTGTTATATTTAAATCTCAAATTTTGTGGTCCATATCTCTTAAAGTTGGTGTAAACAATGCTTGTTGAGATGGCTTACTTTGTTTTAACTAATATAAATATTGATAGACCATTTTGCTTTTCTTCATTGTGATGGCACAAGTATTTACAAAGTTCCTTGTTACCAAACAACTATAAAAGTACATTAGGTGTGTACAATTCAAGCTATAGGCAAAGTTAGTTTAACCACTTTTTACTTTTGTTTATCCCATTTAAATTACAAGTTATATTTCTCAAATCTGAATATCTTATATTTTGTCTAAGATCATGCTTACTAGTAAAGGAATAAAATGGGACGAAATGATATGCATACCATATAATGATAATGACCAGAGCTATAGTAGATATTTAATCAATGTGGTAAAAGTTATAGGGATAAAGCTTAAAGAAAAGGAGTTAAACTTTGCCATGTGAGTTCCCACTTACTAGTTGAAATTTTGCTTTGTTAATTACAGATAATATTTTAAATTATTTGTACCAATTTTATATGGATAATCATTAAATAAAAATTTAAATATTTTTAATATTGAATTAAATTAATTTCAAAAGATCAAATGTTTGTAAATTTATTATCTCAAATTCTATATATCACTTATGGAGCATAATTTTGCAAATATTTTACTACTTACATCTTTGCTTATAGTTATCATTGAAACTTATTCATATAATTATTAGTATTATAACTTAAGTAAAATTTCCACCCCCTTTACTAGTTATATTGTTATGTTTTATGATAAAATAAAGCTTTTAAATATCAAATTATATAGATAGATATTTATATATGTATTAACATACTTTAATTCTTCACTTCCATTAGATGACCATTTAGCTCAATCAAATAGTCAAAATGTTTCATAATTACTAGATATAACATTATAGAATTCACTCGAAGGTGTTCCATTCCACCTTACTATAGTTAGTGAGACGAGAAAGTATCCTTGAATTAGTCAGCATGCTTGATAATATAGATTTTTTTGAAAAAGAATCATTATATTAGGCTATGAAAGGCATATCAAATGTAATTACAAAATACTAAACCAAGGTCACTATTATGAAGTGATTATCAAAGATTACAACATAGGACTATTAATGATAGGAAATTAGGTATTCCAAAGGGAAAGGAGAAATTGTTCATCATAAAGTCTCTATTTTTGTATGAAGATTTGCATACTGACGTGTTGTATCAGCTTCTTATAAAATCGTTCCATAGAGAGTCTCTTGTCTTAAAATATTCTATGATTTCTTTCATCCCATATATCTGTAACCTTGGAAGAAAGTACTAACTAAAAGCTTTTGTATGCAATTTTGTTGGTGCATCTACCTACTGAATACCAATTTTTAATGTTGTCCAAATTAGGAAGATTCTCAATTATCAAACATTTGTTGAAAAGTGATTTCTATGTATCTTTGATGTAGCTGCAATTGAAGAACAGAAGTTCTGAATTTTCCTCAAGTTTTTGACATAGAGAACACTAATTGGTAAGATGTAAGTATCCGTCCATTTCGTCAATGGCCTTCAACTTATCCTTCATTGCAATCCAAAGAGTGGCAGCATCTCGAAAATTAAGATAACTTGACCATATTGATTAGATCCAAGGTACAATAGGAAGATCTTTGAAGATTAGCCACTTATATGAGGGATTAGAGAATTGACCATCTTTGGTATGCTTCCATATGTATTTGTCTTCTCTCCATTGATATGAATCTGTAAGATTTCATGTATAAGAGAGTTGGGCATGGACGATTGTGTGATGATCTCCTTATATGATAGGGCCTTAACTAGTGAATCAGTTAATTATATTGAAGTTTTGAGTGGAGTGGCTTCATTGACATTGATGAGAGGCCCTACTAACAACCAATTATCATGACAAAAATTGATAGATTCAACATTTCCCATGAGAGCAATGAAGTCATTCTTTAAATTTTCTCGCAATCTCATAATTGCTTTAAGAGAGGATGAAGGAAGGTGTTTAACATCTATAGCCTAAATGCTTCTTTTCTTGTCGAAGTAAGTATGAATCCACATACACCAAAGTGGTTATTTGTGACTCATAATTCTCTAATCTCTTTGTTAGTAGGATGGTATTCATGATTTTAAGAGATTGTATGTTAAGACTTCCCTAACTTTTGGGAATGCAGACTTCATGCCACTTCATCTTGTTTTTTTAAAGTTCTTTCACTTCAACCTATTCAAAGAAAATTATACACATTTTTTCTATGGATTTTGCAACACAACTTGGAAATGCTATGTGAGAAGCACAGTATATGTTGATAGCGTTCAAAAGTGATGTAATAAGTTATACTCTCCCTGCTATTGAGAGATGTCTGGAACTCCAATATGAGATTCTGCTCTTGATTTTATCAAAGAGATCATTCAAATATCTTGTTTTCAATATGTGATAAGAGATAGGAATGGATATCTCATTAGAATTTCTCCTTGCTTGAATCCAATGTTGATAACTGCCATTTGATGTTTACTAATAACACTTCTTTATAGGTAGAAGCTGATTTTGAAACAATTCACTTACAGGCCTAACATTATTTAGAACATCTTTAGAGCTTTCATTAAAGCAGAAATGGAGATTTTATCAAATTTAGATAATAGAATAAGATCAACAAAATAAAGATTGGTTAGCATAAGTTTCATACATTTAAAGTGATATTTGAAGCCTTTTGTTCTATCAATAATCCTCAATATTATCTTGTGAAAGGCCTCTATGACAAAAGAAAAAATAGGGAGATAATGTATCTCGTTGTCTAAACCCCTTGTAGCTTTTGAAGTTGGTAGATTGTCCATTCACAAGAATGCTATATGAAGATGTTGTTAAGTACCACTTAATCCATTGAATGAAAGTATCTGGAAAATCCATAGTTTTTAGGATATTAATCATTAATTCCCAATCAACATTATCATATGCCTTCCTAAGATTGATTTTGATACAACAATTGGGTTTACTTCTCCTCTTGGAATAGGTACTGATGAGTTCTTGAAGAATCAGTAAGTTATCCCCAATCACCCTTCCACGTATATAAGCTCTAGGGTTTGGACTGATATGCTTGTGTAAGATTCCTTTGATCCTTTGAGCAATGATTTTGGATATTATCTTGTAAATAGTATTGCAATAAGCAATAGTTCTGAAGTCAGAGAATTGATTTAGCTCACCATTCTTAGGAATAAGCGTTATAAATGTCTTGTCACCAAGACTACCTTAGATACCAAATCACCAATGAAGGGCCATTATTTATTGAGAAATTGGCATTGAACCCATCTAGACCAAGTGCCTTATATGGATGAAGTGAAGCTAGTGCATTCTTGAATTCCTGTGCAGTGACAAACCTACTTAGGGATTATTCTTCGAGTATAGATATTATGTCCTTCAGAATCTGCTTGAAAATTAATTTAGAGGATTGTGTTTTTTATAGTTTATTCATCATTTCTCTGAAATACTTATAAGCTCGTTGTAATAGTTGATTCTTTACTTCAAGTTGGATATTGTTGGGCTTTAGGGAGATAATTTTGTTTCTAGCTTTCCTAGAAACAATGGCTTTGTGAAATACTGATGTGTTTCTATCCCCATTTCCCAACCATTCAACTCTGGCTCTTTACTTCATAGGAAAATAATCAAAATAAAAAGGATATATATGATTATAAAAAACATTTATTTCCTTTATTTGTAGGTGTTGAGACTCAACACTGAGATATATTGCCTACTGGATGGTTTCTGAATCCTTCATTGTAGTATTGAAAAGGTGAGGGGTGTTGCCAATGTTGATTTTATAAAACTCTTTCAATTCTTTTTTCATAAAGTGCAATTTCCTTGTGAATATAAATTGCTTGATGCCTCTAATGATGGTTCTCAAGGCATTCCATATCCCTTCCTCCAAACTGGTTAACTCCTCCCTTCCTCCATACTAGTTAACTCCAAGAGAACGTTATTGCATATGAATGGAAAGTTAAAGATTGTAGCCCCTGTTGATGTTAATATTGGTGTATGATATGATAAATAATTGCTTAAGTACTTGGAGAATGAATTTGGGAAAGTGGATGTCCAATTCAAGTTTGCTACACTTCTTTTAAGCTTCTTTCTGATTAGGAATTATCATGTTTGCTTGTTGCTCCATGTAAAATAAAACCTATCAGAGGGAATGTTAGTAAGTTGAGTATCATCCAAGCATTTATAAAGATCAGCACTTAGGCTACATACTGATCTCAAGCCTTCAACTTCCTCCATTCTCAAGATTGAGTTGAAATCTCCAAATAGTATCCAAGGTAAGTTAATAGCAGTTGCAATATCTTTTTAATTTGTTTCCACAAGAATTGCCTCTGATATGCATTATTGTGTGCATATGATAGGAATTACTATAGAGAATGTATTATTTACTAAATCAGTAGGTACAGCAATGGAATACCTCCTGGAAAAGTAGTTTCCAGGCTAATACAATAGCAATATTTCCAAGAAGAAGTAGAATGCCCCCCTTTTGGTATACAGCTCTTCCTATATTCCCCGTACCCTCCCCATACACAATCTCTCACCATAACTAACTCATAAAAACCTGTCTATGTGGCATGTATCCCCTTTACCATCTTACCCCTACGGATGTAGGTTTGGATGGGCTTAGCGGGCTGTGTAATGTTAATCGGCTGATCACTAATACTATCAGGCTGGTCACTAGGAAGGGTGCTAACAGTTCCCTCCCTCTCAATAAGCACCCTGTCCTCAAGGTGAATGGAAGGAAATTGCCCCTTTATAAATTCTGCATCCTCCCAAGTCGCCTCTTCTGCTGGTTTGTTTCTCCACCTTATAAGCCACTGAAGGATACTGTTGCCTTTGGACTTAGAAATACGTGAAGCTAAGATCGCCTCCGGTTCAGCCAAATTTTCCTAATCCATCTCCAATCCTTGGGGAAGGTTGTACTCAACCAAATGGTTGCCTAAGGCCCTCCTCAGCTGAGAGACATGAAAAACCAGATGAACCTTGGATGAAGGAGGAAGTTGCAACCTCTAGGCAACCTGTCCTACTCTCCCAATTATCTTGAAAGGCCCGTAGTATCTTACTGATAGTTTAGGATAGATCTGCCTTGCCACTGTGAGCTGTCTATGGGGCCTTAGTTTAACATAGACTAAATCACCAACCTGAAAATGCACTTCTCGTCTATGACTATCAGCTGATTTCTTCATCAAGGATTGTGCTTTGACTAAGTTGTGCTTTTGTTGACGTAATGCTTTATCTCCATCAACCAAAGCTAGAGCTATAGATTCCACTTGAGTCTCTCCTTGAGTAAAATGAAGCAGGGTAGGTGGAAGACGACCATACACAATTTCAAAAGGGGTTCGCCCAGTCAAAACATGGTAGTTTGTATTATACCAGTATTCAGCCCATGCCAACCAAATAGACCAGTTTTTAGGTTGCTCAGAGGTGAAGCAATGAAGATAAGTCTCTAGGCACCTATTGATCACTTCGGGTTGCCCATCCGTTTGAGGATGGTAAGAGGAACTCATCTTCATTGTTGTCCCTTGTAACTTGAACAACTCCTTCCAGAAATTACTAGCGAAGAGTGGGTCTCTATCTCTCAAAATGGAACTAGGAACTCCATGTAGTCTCACTATATCTCGGATAAATGTTTCAGCCACAATCTTAGTAGTGTAAGTATGTTTGAGAAGTGAGAAATGAGCGTACTTAGATAAACGATCAACTACCACCAAAATTACCTCATATCTGTAAGACTTAGGGAGCCCTGTGATGAAATCCATGGAAACCTCCTCCCAAATCAGCTGAGGAATGGGTAAGGGTTGTAGTAGACCGTCTGGATACATTGCTATGTATTTATGTTTTTGACAAGTGGCACATTCATGCACAAATTTCTGAATAGAAGGTTTCATTCCTAACCAAAACAATTCGCAAGCCAACCTTTTGTAAGTTTTGAGGAAACCCGAATGCCCCAGAAGGTGAAGCATGATACTCATGTAGAAATTGAGGAATTAGCACTGAAGTAGATGATAATACTAATCTGTTTTTGTAATTGAGTATAGCTTAGAATTGAGTATAGCTTAGAATCCTCCTTGAGCTCTCTTCGAACTACATCTATATCAAGACAAAAGGGAGCTAAAATTGCTAAAAATAGTAGTTTGTCATCTTCAACCCTCGATAGAGCGTCAGTTGCCCCATTCTGCTTTCCCGGTCTATAGATTACTTCAAAATCCAACCCCAACAATTTAACCTGCCAACATTGTTGATCTATAGAGGGTATTCGCTGATCCAACAAGTGCTTCAAACTTTTATGGTCAGTATAGACCTTGAAATGCCTCCTGATTAAGTAGTGTTTCCAATGTTGAATAGCCATTACCATGTCCATCACTTCTTTCTCATAGACTGATTTAACATAAGTGGATTCAGCTAAAGCCTTGCTGAAGAAAGCTATTGGATGTCCCCCTTGTACAAGGACAACACCTAACCCTCTTCCTAAAGCATCACACTTAAGAGAAAATTCCTTAGTGAAGTCGGGCAAAGCCAAAACAGGTGCTAAAGTCAACTTCCCTTTTAATTCTTCAAAGGCTCTTTGAGCTTCATTTCCCCAGCTGAAACCATGCTTCTTAGTAAGTTCAGTGAGAGGCTTAGCAACCTTTCCATAATCTTTAACAAATTTTCTGTAGTATCCGGTGATTCCTAGAAATCCCCTCACTCCTTTAACATTCTTAGGAATGGGCCACTCCAAAATGCTTTGGATCTTTGAGGGATCCATTGCTACCCCTTCATAGGATATGATGTAGCCTAGGTACTCCACCGATTGCTGTCCAAAAATGCATTTCTTCTGATCTACCATAAGTTGATTATCCAACAACAATTGTAACACACAAACTAGATGCTCCAAATGTTGATCCTAATCTACACTATAGATCAAAACGTCGTCAAAGAAAACTAAGACAATTTTTCATAATAAAGGCTTAAAAATTGAGTTCATGGTAGATTGGAATGTTGCGGGAGCGTTCTGAGGCCGAAGGGCATCACTAGATACTCATAGTGTTCCTTATGGGTTTGAAACCCTATTTTATAAGTATCCTCCTCTCTAACTCTGATCTGATGAAATCCTGATTTTAAATCCACTTTAGAGAAATATCTAGCCCCATGTAATTCCTCCATTAGCTCATCCACGACTGGAATTAGGAATTTGTTCGAAACTGTGAGCTTATTTAAAGCGCAGTAATCGACATACATCTGCCAAGACCCGTCCTTCTTCTTGACAAGAATAATCGTACTTGAAAAAGGGCAGATGCTATGCCTTATGACCCCAGTCTCCAATAAATTCTGGATCTACCTCTCAATCTCATCCTTATGATGGTGTGCATGTTTATAAGGACGAATGTTCACCGGTTCTGCCCCTTCCTTTAGATTAGTCGCATGGTCATGCTTCCTCTTTGGAGGTAGTGCCTTAATCTCCTGGAAAACTGACCCAAACTTGCATAAGATAGCTCTCAATTTCTCTTGCTGTCCATTTTTAAAGACCATAGCATCCTTTCAACTTCTAATTCCTGATGCTTCAAAATCTGTTGTAATGAATGAGGAGAAGAAGTGTGCATATTGGTCCCCCTGCAAGGTTACCTCAGTTCCCTTCCGATCAAATGTCATGTACATATTCTTCCAATTAACCTTCATTACCCCCAATGTTTCTAGCCATGTAACCCCCAAAATCAGATCAGGCCCTCCTGTATCGAACACATAGGCATTCACTCTGAACTACTCTCCCCTTGTGAGAAAGAACGATGTCCATCCCCCAACCTCACTCCGAAGGTTCTAGTCGATGTAACAGCTAATTCCATAGCCTGAACCAATCTCCTAGACACAAAATTGTGGCTAGCTCCACTATCTACCATAATGACAATAGGCATTTCATTCAACTTACCTATTAGGACCATCGACTTTTGGGTTGGGGACTGGTCCCCCTCTAATTCTCTGAACTCCACTGAATTACACACCAATTCCCAATCTTCTTACTGTTCTACTACCACTGGTGCCTCTTGACTAGTCTCTCCCTCTTTAGCTTCATCCCCCTCCCAAACTATCAACCTATATTCTTTATCTGGGCAGCGATGGAGAGGACCGAAGGTTTGCCCACATTTAAAACACAACCCTTTTGCTCTCCTTTCCATAAGATGATCATAAGTCAAGTTACACGTTCCTCTCCATTTTGGATTCATTGTTCAATGACTATCAGGAGTGGGACCTCTCTGTTTGTTGGGTAGCCCTTTACTTCATTTTTAATGTTCCCCACTGCATGGTTCAGCTGAGCTGGACGATAGATGTTGGAGTTCCCTGTTCGGTGTCCCCAGTTTGAGTGAAAGCCCTCGATTTTTCTCCTCCCTTCTCCTGGTCGAATCATGTCGTCACCTATTAATTCCCTTTCAACCTTCCTCACGATCAAAAGGAGCCAAACTCAGGTTGGGGGGTCATGGGTTCTGACCCTGTTCCGTATTTCTTCTTATAGCCCCCTCAGAAAATAGTTCATATACCACTGTTCTGGGAAATAGCCTATCTGTGATAGCCACCCTTTCAAACTCATCAATATAGCCATCTACTGAACCCCGTTGAACTACTGATTTTAACTGTTCGATCAGGTCTCCTTCATCCCTGCCCCCATATTGATCGAACAGAGAGCGTTTGAACCTCTCCTAAGTCATACATAGGTCTAACTCTCATTGATTCATGAACCAGTAGAGCATCGACCCTTCCATGCAGATTTGAACCATGGGTATACGAAGCTCAAGAGGGATTTCATGAATTATAAAATATGATTAAGCTCTCGTGACCCAAGCAAATGGGTCCTCTCTGTGGAAAGCAGGGAGGTCTACCCTACGTGTGACATTCCTATATTCCTCCCATGCACGTTTTGTAGCTACCGAAGAAGCGTGGTCACCCTGTCAGCGATGCCCAGCTCCTTGCTGTCCACCTGTGGGCCTGTCGTTGCCGGCGGTGATCGAAGAGAAGTGCGTGGGTCTGTCACCACTCGCTGAAGATGACGCATTATGGGTAAATGCCGATGGTTGTCCTTCTTCACCCACCTTCTGTTTCTGCGAGTTTCTGGCCATCAAGGATTGAAACCTGTCCCTCGTTTTCGACTGTAGCAAATTTTGCGATTTGGCCAGCGTCTCCACGCTGGCCATCAAAGAGCTCAGCTACGATTGAAGATCCTTCAAAGTGGTGTCGTGCGATTTAACCATGCCCTCTTGAGCTGAGAGGGATGATTCCTGCCTCTGGAGAGACGCCTCCACTGTTGATACTCTAGCTTCCATTCTAGTTTGCGTACAAAGAAGAGGAATCGATGTTGGTTAAGGAGAGTTTATTGGAATAAGTTCAGTGATTATGATCAAAAGTTGGGTTTCAAAAATAGGCGAAGTGAGTTGTATTGATGTTTGTCCTGGTGGGACCATGCCACCCTTGTAGGATACGCGCTCAGATGTCACTTAGGATGTCGGGCCCGTGACTCACAAGTACTCTAGCTTCCATTCTAGTTTGCACACAATCTCTACCAACTTGGCCTCTCAATGAAAGCACCAATTGATAGGAATTGCTCAAGAGATTGTATTATTTACTAAATCAGTTGGTACAACAATGGAATACCTCCTAGAAAAGTAGTTTCTAGGCTAATACAATAGTAATATTTCCAAGAAGAAGTAGAATGCCCCCCTCTTGCTGTACAACTCTTCCTATATTCCCTGTACCCTCGCCATACACAATCTCTCACCATAACTAACTCATAACAACCTGTCTATATGGCATGTATCCCCTTTACCATCTTACCCCTACAAATGTAGGTTTGGATGGGCTTACTGGGCTATGTAATGTTAACCGGCTAATACAACCAACCTTCGCAATAGAGTTCCATGTCTTACACATCAAACGTACAAGCTACACATGCCAAGTGGTCCAATTACAACGCAACAAGCTTCAAGGCTTAAACAAGCAATGCAAGCTTTTGTTCAAGCCCAAATCACAAGTCAAGTACATGAGGAGGCCGAAATGTCCATAGAGGGACACCAAGGCACTCCCAAGCTTGTGACTTTATTAGAGGAGGCGTTGGAAGAGGCTAGTATTTAGCCATTTAAGCCCATTTTTGATAATTTGGGTTTGTTATTTATTTTCTATTATTTTAGGCCCAAGTACTTATTTATGGACTTATTTAATTGTTTTAATGTGTTTGGCCCATTCCTAAAAGGACTTGGATCAGATTAGGTTCATTGGGCTAGATACTCTTAGATTTGTTAGGATTAGCCAAGTTTTCATTAAATGGGTATGCAAACCCATTCCTATTAGGGTTAGGACTTGGTCAAGGGTATTTATACCTCATTATATCCTTGTAACCCTAGATTTGGATGATTAATAAAATTTCAGAAGTGAGTTCTTCAATGTAGGCGTGAAAGTCTTCATGGTTACTTCAAGAAATTGATTTGCATCAATAAGTAAGTACTTGCAACGTAAATCGATTTCTGATTTATTTGGGATTGGGTCTCAAACTTATGATTTGGAGTTTGATCTAGCATGTTCTTAGAATAGAAATATTAGGGTTTTGATTCAATAGGATTAGAGAGTTTTAAGAACCTTGTTTTCTTGGGGTTTCCGTATCAAACCTTCTTCTATCATCTTTATCTGTTTGAATGCCCATCAACTCATCGTAGTAGCCAGTTTTGAAGAACCTATGCATTGGCTTCCATTGTATCTATGGGATAACATCGTCATAAAGCTTCCCATTCTCATTCATGTGCATCAACGAAATTACTTAATGTAATGTCTAGTTCATATTTATTAGAATGCATAACTAATTCTTCTAAGTGTAACAGTTGATTCATCTATGCTATTGGCTTCCTTATGAAGCTTATTACATGGCTCAGACCATTACGTCTTCAATAATCTAGAAGAAGGATGTAAAGGTTAATCCACATTTGGATTTTTTGTTTCTTTAGTGAAGTTATTATGCTTCAGGTTTCCACATATGGAGAAAGATAGGGCAGTCATTAAGGTGTTAAGGACCACAATCCAAAACTCTTTAAGTCTTAGCCTATAAAGAGAACTTAAAAATGAACTGCTTCTCTTTGAAGATGAGCACCTACACCAAATTAAAGGATTTCTAAGACTTATGTGCTAAGGAGTTAACCAAAGGAAATGACGGCCTCATGTCCAAAAGGAAGCCTATAAGAGAACTTAACATTTGGAAGCTCTTTCCCTTAACACTTCCAAAGGAGGTGTAGAATTGGCATGCCCATTCGAAGAAAAAGGAGGGAAGTATTGGAGGGAGGAGTTTCTGATTGAATCGTTTAGAATTTAAATCTATATTTTCTTTGAGAATGAAGGAACTGGAGTAGGCTCTAAAGGGGGGACTATTGGGTTAAAGGCTTAGCTAGAGGTGGAAATGAAGAAGCTTTTGGTTGCATTTTTGGAGAAATATGGTTAAAGGGCTTAAAAAAAGAAAAGGAGGGACTAGATGTTAGGTTAGACAAAAATCGTTATCATAAATGATAAACAACAAAAAAAGGACAAACCAGAAGAAAAATTAGGGAAAATTTTACAATTGATTGGACAAGGAAGGGGGCAAAAGTAAGCAAGAAGCTTTAGAAAAATAAGGGGAAATATTAGTAAGGAGAATGCAAGTAAGGTGGGAGATTAACATGGGAAATTTAAAAAAAGAACAAACCCAAAATTCACTGGAGAAGGTGGTAAAGGTGTATAAGGAAGCAAAGGAGAATTAAAGGAAAGGAAATGCAAGTAAAGAACAAGAATAACCAGAGATCAGGAGGCAAGGAGAAGATAGAAATAGTCATAAATTTTATGGTAGATGGTAAAAGACTTGAGAAGGAGGGTTAGCGAGAAGTAAAACTTTCTCACTCTAGACATTCTCCTTTTTTTTCTTAAATTTCAATTTCGATTGAAATCACGCGAAAGGATAAATAAGGTTGTTGTTTAACAATCAAACAAAATTATATAAGACAACTTATTTTGTATTTTAGATTAGAAATTTATAATCCAAACAAAAATATTTAAAAATTTTCATTTTCACATATTTTAAATTTATTTATAATTTCATATAAAATATGTATTAATTCAAATAAATTAAAAACTACTTAAATTAATCAAATAAACATAAAATTTCTTATTTTAAATTTAGAAATTTTACATTATATTTATACTAGATAAAATCAATTAAAATATTTAAAATATTATATTTTATTGTGAAAATTGTTTAAATGATTGCAATCTATGTCAGTATTTATGTTAAAGTGATTTATAATCTAAGTACACATTTTCACATCATGTAAGATAAAGTTATTAATATTTAAAATATCTCATGTAAAATAAAGTGATTTACAATCTAAGGAAAATTTTTAAAGTTGGATTACCTTATATAAGATAAAAAATTTATATTCCAAATATTTTTAAAATTGATTTTTTTTTTACCTCTTTCAAAGTTTTTGGAAAGTTTACTTGTTTCAAGTTAGATCCCTTTAAGTTAGTTTTTAATTCTTGAATATGGTCTAGACTATTTGGAAGGTTAATGTACAAAGTTGTAAGACTTTCCAGCTTATAAGGAAATTGAAACTAGTCAAAGAAAAGGTTAAAGAGTTTCACAGGAGAATGATTCCCCACGCTATTGAGAAACCAAAAGTATAGATGAAAAATATGAGATCAATATAGGAACAAAGGTATCTAGACCCTAATAGCTTGCATTTAAAGCAAATGGAGGCTTTGAGACTTAAGGAATTCAATACTTTCCTATTTTACCACAACTCTTTACTGAGGCAAAAATTCATGGTTAATTAGCTTAAGAATGAAGACAATAACACCAAGTTTTTTTTCTTCATAATTTTGTTACGAAAAGAAGGAATAGGAACAATATTAACTCTCTATTAGGTGAAAATAGGAAGGTTTGCACTGATTGAGAAAGTACTGAAGGAGTTATTATCAGATTTTACCAGAATCTTCTAGGATAAAATCTTGAATGTTGTTCAATGGACGGTGAGATGGATCATTTTATCAGAATAATCATCAGCCTTGAATCAAGGGTACAACTATCTAAATTATCTTCTATTGAAGAAATCAAGGATGTTCTTTCTTAGTATAAACCCTATTAGGTTCCCTGTGCCATATGAGTTCATTGGCCACTTTTTCCCAGAAAACTTGGGCAGATCTTATAGTGTAGGTAGTGCAGTAATTTTTCAAGTCAAGCAAGATGCGCAGGGAACTAAACAAAACCTTCTTATGCTTGTTTCCTAAGGGTCCCAATCCTATCAGCTTGAATGAGTTTCACCCTATAGCTTATTGTAATACAGTGTATAAAGTGGTATCCAATATTCTTGCAATAAGACTCAAGGCCATATTGAAGGGCATAATTCATCAAACTTAAGGTGTCTTTATCCTAGTTAGATCTATCTCAAATAATTTTTTGTTGGTATAGGAATTGCTAGAGGAGTATGATTTTAATAGGTATATAAGGAGCTCTGCTATGAAGATAGACTTTTGCAAAGTTTTTGACACTCTAAATTGTTTTTTTATTTTTAGTTTTCTTTACGCTTTTAGATTCCCTGAAAAATTTATAAAATGGATCATGCATGTGTTTCCAATGTTTCCTTTAATATGGTTGTCAATGGTAGGCCTAAAAAGCTTTTCTCTGGGGTTAAAGGAATTCGGCAAAGGGATCTTATTTCTCCTTACTTGTTTTCTTTTAGCAATTGAAGTATTTTTTGGCATGATAAATTCGAAGTGTTTTCCATGCCAAATGTAAAGAGATGAGAATTACTGAACTTGCCTCTGTTGATGAAGTAATCATGTTTTGTGGAGTAGATATGTCCTCTTTTAAGACTTCTAAGGAACAGTCTAATGGATTTTACTAAACTTGCAGGTCTGAGAATAAACCAACTCAAGAGTAGAATTTATATTTTAAGGGATGTGCTTAATCTTTAGGAGTTAAGCACCATCTCGGGTCTAAGTGTTGGGCACCCGGCTCTCGTGAGTCACGAGCCTGATGTTCTAAGTGACATCTGGACACGTGTCCCATAAGGGTGGCGTGCCCCCACCAAGACAAACACTAAGACAGCTTACTTCTACTATTACCGAACATATGTGGCTCTATGTCTTCAGTTTATTTAGAGATAAGAACCGACTCATTTGGAGATCTTATAATAAAGTTATGGCTGAAAGAATTGAACAGAGTTTTGACCTCAATCATATCGCACTTACCTTGGGGCAATTAGCATAACTATCATTTAGGTTATTACATTAAGATCATCTTAGGACGGTTTGAAAGAGGACTTCAAAGTCTACAAATTTTATGAAGACCTCGAGGATAGATTCCATCGTCTGAAGGGTCAATAATGGAGCAGACAATAGGATCAGAAGAAAATAAATGAAAAGTAGACGAATTGGAAAAACCAGATGAATCAGAAAAATGCCGATAACTTTCAATAAAGACATTAGATTGGGGTGTTCTTTAGATTTTTTGAAATAAGACTTTAAGATGTACAACTTTTATGAAGACCTCAAAGACTGATTCTATCGTCTGAAGGGTCAAACATTAAGCAGACGATAGGTACAGACGAAACCAAATGAAAAAGCAGACTAATGGAAAAAGACAGATGAATGGGGAAAATTGCCATAACTTTCCCTTCAGACATTGTATTGGGGTTTTCTTTAAATGGTTTGAAAGAAGAATTCCAGATATACAACTTTCATGAAGGCCGTGAAGACTGATTCTATCGTCTAAAGGGTCAAAAATTGAGCAAACGATAGGTACAGACGAAACCAAATGAAAAAGCAGACTAATGAAAAAAGACAGATGAATGGGAAAAATTGCCATAACTTTCTCTAAAGATATCAAATTTATGTGTTCTTTAGATGGTTTGAAAGAAGACTTTAGAATCTACAACTTTTATGAAGACCTCAAAGACTGATTCTATCGTCTAAAGGGTCAAACATTGAGCAGACAATAGATATAGACGAAACCAAATGAAAAAGCAAACTAATGGAAAAAGATAGATGAATGGGGAAAATTGCCATAACTTTCCAGATATCGGATTTGTGCGTTCTTTAGATAGTTCGAAAGAGAACTTCAAGATCTACAACTTTCGTAGACTCAAAGACTGATTCTATCATCTGAAGGGTAAAAAATGGAGCAGAAGATAGAAGATAGCAAAGGACAGACGACACATCATCACAGACAACACGTCATCACAGACAACACGTTATCACAGATGACACATCATCACAGATGACACATCATCATAGAAGACACATCATCACAGAAGACACGTCATCACATAAGAAACAAAACACAGATGACACGTCATTACAGACAACACGCCATCACAGAAGAAACAAAATACAGACGGCACGTCATCACAGAAGAAACCAAGGGTTATAAAACTGGATCGGACCGGCTGGTCTGACCGAAAATGATTTGAACCGGCCATGTATCTGGTTCGATTTTAGTTAATAACCCTTGAATATTAAAACCGACCGGTTTATCAGAGAACCGGCCGGTTTTCTAATGAACCGGTTATTTGATAACCAGATTAAAACTCATCCTCTCCTCTCTTCTCTCTTCTCACGGTTCTCTCCATCGCACCGCTTCTCATTTTGTTTGGCAAAACACCGCTTCTCATTTCTCTCTTCTCTCTTCTCAGAAATCAGTCTATCTTCTCCAGATCTGGCCGACATCGACCTCAACCACGGTGATATTGCCGGGTACTTGCCGGAGGAGCTCGGGTTGCTTTCAGATCTGGCCGATATCGACCTCAACCACGATGATATTTTCGGGTACTTACCGGAGGAGCTCGGGTTGCTTTCAGATCTGGCCTTGTTTCACATCAACTCCAATAGATCTGGCCTTGAAGCTACTTTTCGAGCTGGATCTAAGCTACTTCGGCAACTCATTGTTCTGCACAGATCTCGAGAGAGAGACAGGTAAAACTCACTGTTCTTATTCCTTTTTTGTTTTAATATCAATTCCCAAATTTGAGATTCACTGGGGTTTATTGAACAGTAGACGAAGGAAGCTTAAGTGATTAC
>JAOTBA010031821.1:0-16505 GCA_025629845.1 Erythroxylum squamatum
AGTGCATTTTTAACGACCAACGTAATAACTCGTCACTGAGCACTTTTAGTAACAACCCTGTTGTAACCACCTGTGACTAACCCGATTTTGGTCGCTATAACTTTTAACGACCATTTTCTTATTTTTAGCAACCTTTAATAATAGTTACTAAAACTAATTTTTCTTGTAGTGTATATAGAATACGAAGCGAGATCACGAGAAGAGAAGGCTTGAAACGTTGCAGCCGTGGAGATTCTACACACACACACGTTGAAGCATGAGCTAGTGGAGACACAAAAAATAAAGCAGGAGTTGGCAAACATTAAAGGAGCAGTTGGTGGAGAGAGTTTGGTGGCTGGAAAAAGGAAGAGAAGAGACGTTGGTGCTAACAAATCCTCTCCCCTCACGTTGGGTTATTACTTAACTAATTTTCCACTCACACGTTGCACATAGTGGACATTAAATGAAGAAAAATCGTGAGTAATGGGAACGTGAAGCAGCTGAAGACGTCACTCATTTCACACACCAAAAACCTTAGCTGATTGGATAATAAAGAAGACATTAGCAACTATGGTAAGGAGGAGTGACGCACACCGCTCCATGGCTGAGGAAAAAATGTTACAGTTGGTTGTATAAAAAAGAAATCGTTTCAACTGGTGAAGATTAATTGTGACGAAGATAGTGGTGCGAGAAAATACAGCTGCGGAAAAGGGGGTGTTTTAAGTTTATTTTCTTTGTTTTATTCCTTATTTATTTTAATTGTGTGGATTTAATCAATGCAAATATATATTATGACCATGATTTATGTTACATTAATGAATATGTGTGAGTAAGTTTTTCTTTTCGGTTAAGGTTAAGATTGATATTAGATAAGGATAATTTTTGTGGTATTGATTTTTGCTTGATTGAATGCATATTTAGTCTTAATTTAGCTTGATCATCTAAATTAAGACCTTAGATGATTGAATGCCACAACCAATGGAATTTAATTTGTCGAAAAATTAATCAAGCGACATACTTGAGACTAAAGTGTAGACCAACCTTAGGATCTTGTGTGAGGATACCTAGAATTAACGAACTTAATTTTAGGCTTCTTGTATTTAACGCCTTTTATTCCGAATTATCTATGGACCAAGTAGTGACTCGGATTTAGAAGAGAAGGGAACACCATGAACATTGGGTTTGACTTGCTTAAGTGAAGTATTTCCTAAATCAATCCACCGTTATAATTTTATTTTAGTGTCCAATCCAATTGAAATCTGATACCTTAACCGATTTCTGTCATTTGATTAAATCTAGTCGTTTTGAGTCATACCTTGCATTTTTCATAATTTCTTGATTCTCTTACTTTAATTTATTTTAATTTTAAATCAAATAATTTTTGATCGTCTGAGTAATTAGTCATCGTTTAATTTAATTTTCTTACGTGTTAGAAATTATTCCCTTGGGTACGATATCTGGTTCTTACCGTTTTATATTATTTGTCGACGGGGTGCACTTGCCTTTAATTGGTCTAGATAGAATTTAATTTATATTGTTCTGTTTAGATCGCAACAACAGTCAAAGTGCTTCAGTCAGATAATGGAATAGAGTACACTCGAAAGGACTTCTCTAATTACTTGACTGAACAGGGAATAATTCATCAAACCACATGTGTTGATACACTTGCACAAAATGGAGTTGCAGAGTATAACAATCGCCACCCTTTAGAGGTGACGTAATCCTTACTCTTTACGATGAAGGTTCCAAAATTTTTACGGGGAGAAGCAGTTCTTACAGCTGCAAATTTAATCAATAGAATGCCCCTTCGCACTCTTTCATACAAGAAACCCTTGAAGTTGCTCAAGGGGAAGACTCAGTTCATTGTCCCTCCCATGGTGTGTGGATTACCTGTTTTTTGCGTGATTATCGTCCCATGGTGAGTAAATTGGATCCTCGATCTCTAAAGTGTGTGTTTATAGGCTATTCGGGGTATAAGTGTTATTACCCTTAGGAGCGTCGATTCCTTGTTTCCATATATGTGACTTTTCGGAAAGATGAAGCCTTCTATGATCCTTTGAAACGGGGTGATGAAAGAGAAATACCCAGTACGTTGGGAGGTAATGTCTTAGATTTACGCCCATCTAGTGGCTCTTTTTATCAAGACAAGTGGTGACTAGCGATCCACAGTTGAAGATGGCAGACCCACCATCATTGGGCACCTCCTTACCGTTTGGTAATGATGTAAGACGTCTGGGTGGAGCATCTAAGTCCCCAAAAGAATGTAGGAAGGGGCGTCAGGGAGAGGGGGAGGATTTTTTTATTGGTCCAAAGGAGAGTGAACGGCTACACTAGGGTTCAATATAGTCTATTCCGCAATTTATGAGTGGTCAGTCGAGACCTCGGGAGGATGCTCAACAATCTCAGCCTACCTCCACCTCTTCTTATCATACCTCTCCCTTTGTCTCTTCTATTCCTTCTTGTTCTGCTAATCCTGACTTGGACCTTCCGATTGCTTTACGGAAGGGACAACGTCAAGGTGACATTCTCGTTAGTACTATGATATTGTTGGCTTTGTTTCATATAGTTCCTTGTCTCCTATTTATCAAAGTTTTGTAGCTTCTCTGTCTGTTGTATGCATTCCAGAAAATTGGAGGGTTGCTACGATTGATTTGAAGAGAAGGGAAGTCATGTTTGAGGAGATGAAGGCGTTTGGAAAAAAATCAGACATGGGAGTTGGTGTCGCCTCCACCTAGTAAAAGCCCAATTAGTTGTAAATGGGTGTTTGTTGTGAAACAAACACCAGAAGGAACCATGGATCCATACAAGGCGCAACTAGTAGTAAGAGGGTTTACCCAAACCTATGGTGTGGATTATGAGGAAAGTTTGTTCCAGTGACAAAGATAAATTCAGTTCGAGTCCTCCTGTCATGCAAATCAAAATTGGCCACTTTATCAACCTGATGAAAGTGTTTTACCTGGTGATTTGCAAGAGGAGGTGTACATGCAGATACCTCCCGTTTTTGAGAGTGTTACTACAACTTGAAACGTGTGCAGGTTAAAACGATCCCTTAACAAATTGAAACAGTCGCTCCAAGCTCGGTTCGTTTGGTTTAATACTGTTGTCAAGCAAATAGGCTATCAGCAGAGTTGTGTTGATCATAGCCTATTTTACGAACACAACGGAGGTAAGTTAGCAGTGTTAATTGTATACGTTGATGATATTGTGGTGACAGGTGATAATGAGGTAGAGATTAAGAGGCTGAAGAAACAATTGTCACAGGAGTTTGAAGTCAAGGACTTGGGCCAGTTACATTATTTCCTTGGAATTAAGGTGGCCAGGTCTTCACATGGAGTCTTGTTATCCCAGAGGAAATATGTTCTTGATCTTCTGAAAGAAGTTGGAATGTTGAGTTATAAACCTGCTACTACCCCGATTGATCAGAATGTTAAGGTGGTTGCTAATGCTGGGTCAGTTGTGGAGAAGGGGAGGTATCAAAGGTTAGTGGTTTATCCCTCACATAAGCGCTTTGATATCGCTTCCACAGTGAGCGTTGTAGGCTGCTATATGCATGATCCTAGACAAAAAGATATAGAGGTTGTTCACAGGATACTCCGATATTTAAAAGAGTGTCCTGGTCGAGGTATATTGTATACTCCACAGCATAGTACAAGGGTAGAGTGTTTAATTACAAGGGTAGAGTGTTTTACTGATGCAGACTGCACCGGTTCAATTGATGACCGCCAATCTACTTCTGGATACTGCACCTTTGTGGGTGGAAATCTGGTGAGCTGGCGGAGTAAAAATCAAAGTTTGGTTGCAAGGTCTATATCTGAAACAAAGCTCCGAGCCTTGGCGCGGGGGAGTTTTTTGAAGTGTTGTGGCTATGGTGTTTGCTCCAAAAATTAGGGTGTTTGACGAATCTTCGTGCCAAGTGTCTTGTAATAATCGTGCTGCAATTGAGATAGCTTCGAATCTAGTTCAACATGATTGAGTCAAGCATGTTGAGATAGATCAACACTTCATAGGGGAAAATAAAGAGTAATGGGATTGTGATGAGGAAAAAGCTTGTTGTCGTATATTGATTGTGTAAAGTATATATACAAAATACACTAGAGATCGTAACTTATCTGATAATGCTAACAACCTAGTTTGAATGAATTCAAATATTTACAAATTGAAATAAAATAAAAGACTAAGTCAAATAAGCCTAGTATCTAGGAACCGTTAGCTTTGTTACGCCCCCACAAGTTGTGGGTTGGCTTGACAATCGACAACTTGGTGAAGAGTCGATCAAAGGCCGTGCGAGGTAATGGCTTGGTAAGCAAGTCAGCCACTTGATCAGCAGTGTGTAGGTACCGAATGGCAATCTGTTTGTTCTCCACTTGGTCACGAACAAAGTGAAAATCGATGGCAATATGCTTCATCCGACTGTGAAACACTGGATTTTGGCATAGATAGGTTGCACCCACATTATCTGAATGAACAAGCGGTGGTGCAGAGAGAGGATAGCCAAGCTCACGAAGTAGATTAGTGAGCCAATTTGTTTCTGCAACTGCAGCTGCAACGGCTCTATATTCTGCCTCAGTGGACGAGCGAGACACTGCCCTTTGTTTCTTAGAAGACCATGAAATTGGAGTGCTTCCCAAATAGGTGATGTACCCAGTAGTGGAGGTCCGATCAACCGGATCGCCTGCCCAGTCCGCATCTGAATAAACAAACAGTCGATGATTCTGCTCTTTGACTATACGAAGACCATAGGCCGAGGTGTGATGCAAGTATCGTAGTAGCCGTTTGAGAGCGCGCCGGTGTAATGGTCCGGGGCAGTGCATAAATTGTGCCAACTTATTTACAGAAAACGCTATATCGGGTCTTGTGAACGAAAGATATTGCAGTTTTCCAACCAACTTACGATAGTTTGAGCCATCAACTACCGAATCTGGCGATGAAGCTGTAAGTGAAGTGTCGGAGCTCATTGGCGTCGAAACACCCTTAGAATCCTGCATTTTTGCCTCATGCAGAATATCTGAAATGTATTTCTGCTGAGATAAGAACAAACCATCCTGACACGGTGCAACTTCGACCCCAAGAAAGTAGTGTAAATTGCCAAGATCCTTTAGAGAAAATCGGTGCGCCAATCCAGCAATGATTTGGCAAATAGTTTCATTGGCATTGCCAGTAATTATTATATCATCAACATAAATCAATAGGTAAACTTTGCAATTAGATTGTTGAAGGATAAATAAGGATGTGTCTGACCGTGAGCACTTGAAGCCAACACTGACTAGGTATCGTGTGAGTTCTGTATACCAGGCCCGAGGTGCCTGTTTTAAGCCATAAATTGCTTTCTTCAATTTGCATACATACGAGGGGTTCGAAGAGTCTACAAATCCAGGGGGTTGGCTCATGTAAACTTCTTCATCAAGAGTGCCCTGTAAGAAAGCATTATTGACATCGAGTTGGCGAATCGGCCAAGAGTTTTGAGTTGCAATAGCAAGCACAAGCCGAACAGTAGCTGGTTTTACCACCGGGCTGAAGGTGGAGTGATAATCAAGGCCTTCTCTTTGTGTGAATCCTTTGGCAACTAATCGAGCTTTGTACCTATCAATTGTGCCATCTGGTTTATATTTAATACGAAAGAGCCATTTGCAATCGACCACATTCCGAGAGGGATCATAGGGTACCAATTCCCATGTCTGATTCGTAACTAATGCTTCATGTTCAGATAGCATGGCTTGGTTCCAGTGGGGTTGGCATAAGGCTTGTTTGTAAGTAGTTGGTAGAGTCGAGAAGGTTGTGTTATTGGTACAGGCTGTGAATGATTTGGGTTTGCTGATATTATTTTTTGAGCGAGTGACCATGGGGTGGATGTTAGTGGTTTGAGCATTAGGTGGAGGGTGAGTGGGGTTTGGTTGCGGGTTAGGCATAGGTTGTGGTTGGCTATTAGTAGTGGTTTGATCAGTAGGGGAGGGTGAGTGTGGTTTGGCTGTGTGTTAGGGAAAGGTTGAGGCTGGTTGTCGGTAGTGGAAGACGGGTTTTGATTTGTGTGTGTGGATGTAGGAATGGTGCTTGATTCGGTGGGAGTGGTTTCAGGTCGGAGTGTAGGGACAGTATTAGTGGAGATTGTACCTGAGTATGGTGGTGTCTCATCTTGCTGGACAATAGAGATGGGAGAAGGCAACCTGAAACGTTCCATTGTATGCTCGGTTAAGTCTGCATTTGAATTCAAAAAATTAGTATCTTTTTGTTGATCAAGTAAATCCCAAGATTTGACTTTGAAATGTGGTTTCAAGTTGGAAAACATGGTTTGAAAAGGAAAATCATTTTCAAAAAATAGAACATCACGTGAAAGGTAAATTTTGGAGGACACCGGGTCAAAACATTGATGACAATAATATTTGGATGAAAAACCGACATAAACACACGGAGTTGATTTGGTTTCGAGTTTGTGTTTGGCATAGAGTCGGAACCATGGGTAACATAGAGAGCCAAAGGTTTTGATATTATCGATTCTTGGTGCTTCTTTGAAAAGTATCTCATGTGGAGTTTGGTTTTGTAAGGCTGAGGAAGGCATTTTGTTTATTAGATAAACAGCATGTTGACAAGCAAAGCTCCAAAATTGACTTGGTAGAGAGGCTTGATGTATTAAAGTTTTGGCAGTTTCAATTACATGTCGGTGTCGTCTTTCGACTAAGGCTACTCTTTGTGGGGTGTATGGTGGAGAGATTAAATGCTGAATTCCATGTGAGTTTACGTAAGTTGATAATCCGATATATTCTTTGCCACCATCAGTGTAAAGTGAAAAGAGTTTTGTTTCAAATTGACGTTCTAAAAGAGGATGAAGGGTTTTGAAGACATTTTGAACTTCATCCTTAGTTTTGAGAGTATATAACCATATGTATCTTGAGTGTTGATCAACAAAAAGTACGTAGTAACGTTTTTGATCAATTGAAATCACAGAGGAGGGACCTCATAAATCACTAAAAAGAATTTGAAGTGGTTTGTTGCTTTGCAATGTATTTTCAGAAAATGGTAACCTATGCATTTTATTCGAAACACAAGAATGACAAACGGATTGAGTTTTCGATGAAGAAAATGGAATGGAAAATTTATTTAAAATTTGAAATAAAGTACGCCGATTAGGATGTCCCAACCGACGGTGCCACAGGTCGAGAGATTGCATTGCCATGTTGCATTGCGGAGATCGCATACTAAGGTTGTTCCTTGGCCACTCATACAGGCCATCTCTATTCGGTCCTTGCATTAGAGGCACTCCCGTACTCAGATCCTTCACAACAAAAGAAAAGGGAAAGAATTCAATAGATGTATTATTATCAAGGCAAAATTGGGAAACAGAGATTAGATTGTAAGCAATATGTGGGGAACATAAGGTGTTGCAAAGCTGAAAGTTGTGGTTGGAAGCATTAAGATAAGTTTTACCAGTGTGGGAGATTGGAATGGTATTACCATTTCCCATTGTGATCTCTGTCGGGCCATGGTAGTCATGAGCATTAATCAAGCTCCCTGAATCAGAAGTCATATGATGACTGGCGCCAAAGTCAACAACCCAATTCTGTTGCGGTTGAGAGTTGTAGCCGGCATAATTGGCTCGAGCCTGATAATGATTGTGAGATTGAGACCGGCAAACCTTGGCAGTGTGACCAACACGATCACATAATTTACAGCGAGGTTTCTCACTTGTGGTATTGGTTGAATAGCGCTGTGAACGCCAAGGAGCATTGTATGAGTTGCCTCTGGGTGATGGCCGCCAATTTTGGTTGGGAGAAGAGGATGGCTTTCGAGATGAATTGTTTTGAGCAACAGCAGCAACGATTGTTGGTAATTTCGTCCTTTCTTCATGTTGAAGAAAGAGTTCATGATCAAGAAGCTGTTCAAAGAGCTCTTCATAGGAAATGGGAGTGGCTCGAGATCGTATGGCAGCGGAGATAGCAGTGTATTCTGGCCCAAGTCCTTGTAGGATTCTGACCATTAGTTGTACATCAGATAAAGGCTCACCGGCAGTGGCAAGCTCATCAGCAATTGATCGGATGTCACGGAGGTATTCTGCAATCGGACGGGCGCATCTTTTGTGATTCTTGCAAGCTGATCTTGCAGATTGATGAGTCTAGTTTGGGATTTGTTTGCAAATGCAGTTTGTAGAGAGAGCCAGGCTTTGTGGGCTGTTGGAGCGTTGGCGACAGTCGAAGCAAGAGAGGGATTGACAGAGGCTAGGATAGCATTTTGAACAAGTTGATCTTGTTGAAACCATTTGAGGTAGGCTGGATTTGGTGTGGTTTGATTGTTTTCTGTGATAGTGTTTGGTGGGGCTGGGAGAGAGCCATCCATAGACATTGTGACCATGCATTAACATGGAGACTTGGGCTTTCCATGTCGTGTAGTTGTGGCCGCCGGTAAGTTTGATTGGAAGCTGGGAAGCAGGATTGAATTGAACAACGGTATTAGAAGTGGAGGAGTTGGAATTGACGACGGTGGCAGCCATTGAAGGACAGAAAAAAAAAATTGGATCTACTCGTGTGAGTTTAAGGAGCTCTGATACCATAAAGAGTAATGGGATTGTGATGAGGAAAAAGCTTGTTGTCGTATATTAATTGTGTAAAGTATATATACAAAATACACTAGAGATCGTAACTTATCTGATAATGCTAACAACCTAGTTTGAATGAATTCAAATATTTACAAATTGAAATAAAATAAAAGACTAAGTCAAATAAGCCTAGTATCTAGGAACCGTTAGCTTTGTTAGAAAAGATAGACGATGGGTCAATCGATGTCTCATTTTTCAAGTCCAATGATCAACTTTCGGACATCTTGGCGAAGGGTTTTGCTTCTAATTGGCAAGATGGGCGTTCAGAATATTTTCGTCTTATCTTGAGGGGAAGTGTGGAAAGTGTTGTTTTGTCATTATCACAAAATTATTATGTAATACTTATTTATTTTATTTTCTTTTTTGGGTTTGGAATTATATATGTGTGTGTACACTTTTTTCCATCGTAATATAATGTTTTATAAAAGGGGTTTTATCTTGCAAACTTTTTTGTAATTTTCTGAAATCTGAATATGTTTATATTGTTGTATCAGATTTCGATTCCAGACTATTGTGCGTGAGTTTCGAGTTTCCTAAAAAATGGCTAGTTTTAACATTTTTACTAAATTGTTATTGTTGAAATCAGAACATGATTGTAGGAGTTTTTATTTTGATTTGTTCCAACCAGTTTGTATTGTTTGGTATACTTCACGATCGGAATTATACTAACTGGTTGAAATCCTAGGGAATAACAACAGCCGTAATCATCAACCCCACCGGATTCTTAGGCGACCCTTTTTTTTTTGTCGCGGATAAAGAGCTCATGAATATCTTCACGACAGCGCTCATATTGTTATGATCGCTCTTAACCTTGTTGAGTTCAGACGACTTTCTAGGGCTTGGACTTGACGAGGGTTCGTGAAGCAGTGGAGATTAGCTCGATGGAAGGGGAAATGGCGGAGAAATTAAAAGAAGCTACAGAGGATCGTAAATTGAAGGAACTGTACCGAGAAGCCACTGTTGTTGCTCACCGGAAAGTGTTCAGTGAACAGAACAAAACCAATGAGAAAATGAGATATTAATGCAATGGAAATTAGTTTTATTTATCTTTCTATAATATTATTTAATTATTATTTTTTATTTTTTATAACTGCTAACTATTTTTTACATATGTCAAATCAAAAAAACCTTAAAATATTAACTCAAAATAAAAGTCGTCTTTTAAAAAATGATTAATTTGAGGGAGAACGTCAAAAATCTTAGTTATCATTTCAATTAAACATATAGTTTAATTAAATTATTGTTTTGTTAATTGAAATTTGTGATTAATAAGTTATTACATATTTTTAATAACCATAATTATTAATTAATCGATTAACTTTAATAAATTAACTAATTTTTATAAATCATGATAAATTATTTAGTTTTTATTAATAATTTTTAAATTAAAATTTATTTTTTTACAGACAAAATGAGTTCTTTCTTTAAAATTATTTTAAAATTTTAAAATTTATTTAATTTTTAATGTACAATATTTTTATAACAGTATGAATCTTTAAACCAAAAACCTTTTATCTTAATTTTCCCTCTGATTTTTATAACATCAATTTTGTGACATTGCTCAACATCAAACACGTTAAGCAAGATCTTTTTCTTTATAACAGGAACTCTTTATCATTTTAATTCTCTATCTTGGCAGACTTACCGGACGGCAATAACTCACTGATTATATGTTTATAATTTACTAAATCAGATTTTCAAAGTAATGAGTACATAAAACAAAGTGAAAGAGGTTTGTCAATATGATACCAACGGGGCATTTAATATTCAACATTTAATATGCAATTTTAAATATTCATTCCAAGTAATGAGTACTAAACTGCTACTTGTCAAAAACTGGCTCCTTGAATTTCTCCGTGATTAGATGCGATGTGCTGGGCTTAGAAAATTATACCACACAGCATCCAGTTAAAAGTCCAGCGAAAACGCGAGATCCAAAAAATTCAGTAACACGTAGTTTAGTAGTCAATTAGGGAGGCCATTTTCCAAGCTTAGAAAATTGTAGAATCGGGTCTTTAAGTAGTCTAGTTGAGTGAAAATGCTTGCAGTAGCTCAGTAACTCTGAACCATCTCTGCAAAAATGGGATCATCATCTATATCCCCTTCAATGCTTGTAACCTCCTTAACTCTGGGATCTACAACGTTGTTCCCCAAGAAAATTGGGACTCCAGCTTTCGTTGTCACTCGTTCTTCTACTTCCCTAAACCAGCCTACCAAGGTTTACTGCGGAAAACATGAACCTGAGAGCGCAAGTCCTACAAAAAAAAGAACATTACCAGGGCCAATGAAACTGCCCATCATTGGCAATTTGCATAACTTCGTTGGTTCACTACCACACCATGTTCTTAGAGACCTTGCTAAAGAACATGGACCCATCATGCATCTGCAACTCGGTGAGGTTTCTACGGTTGTTGTATCATCAGCTGAGTTAGCTGAAGAAGTAATGAGGGTGCAAGATATATCCTTTGCTCAGAGGCCTAACTTATTCACAACAACAATTCTGACCTACGGCGGTTTAGACCTTGCCTTTGCTCCATATGGTGAGTACTGGAAGCAAATGAAGAAAATTTGCGTGACAGAACTCTTGAGTCCTAAAAGGGTCCAGTCCTTCACTTCTGTTCGTCACGACGAGGTCAAGAACCTCGTCGAATCGGTCCGATCCTCTGTAGGAAGTCCGACCAATTTTGGCCAAATGATGTCGTTGTATACAAATAAAGTAGTTTGCAGATCAGCAGTCGGTAGCAATTGCTCAGAGGATAAGCAAAAGGCAGTCATAGAATGTACGAAGAAAGGGTCAGAGCTGGCTGGTGGGTTTAATATAGTTGATGCGTTCCCTTCATTGGAGTTTCTTCAAGGAATTACTGGGATGAAAGCTAAAATTGTAGCCCTTCAAGACCAGTTTAGCGAGATATTTGATACAATCATAGAGGAGCACAGAGAAAGATTGAGGACTACAGGCAAAGGCGGTGGTGAATCAGGAGAAGATGATCTTCTCGATGTCCTTTTAAGGCTTCAGGAGTCTGGCAACCTTCAGTGTCCTATCACTAGAAACAGCTTAAAAGCCGTCATTCTTGTTAAGTTTCTTGTTTCTTTCACCTGTAAAATTATATCAAAATCGAACCATAGCAATTTCATAGCTCGTCATCTGTTTCAGATATTTACTTTTAATACTGTTTCTTCTGATTCGTGAACATTGACATGAAACTAATCAACATGATAAATTACTTGTGCAGGATATGTTCAGTGCTGGAACTGATACTTCCTCAATAACATCAGAATGGGCTATGGCTGAAATGATGAAAAACCCTCAAGTGTTGAAGAAAGCACAAGCCGAAGTAAGACAAACCTTCGGAGGAAAGAAAGCGATCACAGCTACAGATGTCGAGGAATTGAATTATCTGAAGGCAGTGATAAAAGAAACACTAAGGCTACACCCACCAGCGCCATTGTTGCTTCCAAGAGAAAGTAGAGAAACTTGTGAGGTTAATGGGTACCAAATACCTGCCAAAACCAGAGTAATGATCAACGCATGGGCACTTGGGAGAGACCCCAAGTATTGGTCTGATGCAGAGAGGTTTATACCAGAGAGATTTGAAGACGGTAGATTGGATTTTAGAGGACAGAACTTTGAGTTCATACCATTTGGAGCAGGAAGAAGGATATGTCCGGGTTTAACATTTGGCTTTGCAAACGTGGAGCTTCCACTTGCTCAGTTACTATACCACTTTGACTGGACGTTGCCGGAGGGAATGTCGCCTGAGAATTTAGATATGACCGAGACGTTTGGAGCAACAGTTGGCAGAAAACACCGCTTAATGTTGATTGCCACTCCTACAGATGATATCTCAGACCAACATGCGGAGGCCATGGAAGTTCTAATATAAGATAATGAATATGTCATAATTTTCGTGATTTGGGTTAAGACCACTCCACAGTCGTCAATTACTAAAATGAAAAGTGCCCATTTAATATCTATAAATAAGAAATAATTGTTAGATATTTTAGTGTCAAGTTGTTTTTTATGCTGCTATGTGTTGTCCTGGCCTTTAGGAATGTGATCGCAAATGAAATAGTGTTGGAGACAAAATAGGAGTCGGTTAGTCATGGAAACGTGTGGGTTTTTTGTCATGTTTTTCTTGTTGATGTAATTGCCGATATAAGGCTTTGATTTGCTGAATAAATTGTAAGTTCAAGTTTCAACAGTGATGTCTGCCATCACACTTCACTACCCAAAATAGTCTTGCCCGTTTTTCTTAAGGGTGCAAGTTTTGTCATGTCGCCGTGCATGTTTCTGTCTTGCTAGTTTTCTTGCTTCTGTCCTCGGTGGTCTTGTGGTGTTTTCTCTTGGTTAATCATGGAACCTGGATTTCAGAGGCTCTCCATACGAGAGAAAGAAGATGCTGAGCTTGTGGTTAAGGTTTCGGATATTGAAGGGGGCAGTATAGATTATAATCTGAGTTTGTTGGGTCGTTTTTTGGGGGAACGTAATGTCAACTTTGAGGCTATGGAGAGGACCCTTCTCAACATATGGCGCCCTATCAAAGGTTGTTCGATTAAACCTTTCGGGGAGGGCCTATATCTTTTCCAGTTTTTTCATGTGGTTGATCTTCGACGAATGCTGGCCGGAGGACCATGGAGTTTCAACAATTGCATTTTGTTGGTTCATCAAATGAGTGAGGGAGAGAACCCGGATGGGGTAGAGTTTCAGTTTGCTGATTTTTGGGTTCGAGTGCATGATCTCCCGCCTGGGTTTGCTTCGGAGTCGTTAGCGATCAACCTGGGTAATATTATGGGTTCTTTCCTGGCATATGATACGGGAAATAAGAAAAACTCTATTTTTTAGTATCTGCGTTTTCGAGCTCGATTAGACATCACTGAACCACTCATGCGGACCAAGCGTATAAGAAAGGAGGGGGTGATTTCTTTGACGTTTTGTTTAGCTATGAACGGATCCCACTCATATGTTATTTGTGTGGCATTGTCGGACACAGCGAGTCCAGTTGTGTTAAGCTTACGGAGTGGCCGGAGGAGGATATCAAACAGGAGTGGACGGAGGAGATCCGATCAGAGGTACGTGATCAGCTTAGATCCCGCCCAAATCAGTGGCGTCACGATCCCGCTTTTCACGTACAGTTTGAAAGCAGAGTCCTAAATAATAGGAATCAAGTTTCGATTACGGTGAATTCAAAGTATAACAGAGTTATGGATAATTATGGCTCTTTTTATAGGAACTTTCAACTTACGCCAGCTAGCGTCTCCTCCACATCTGTACCATGGATTGCTGACGTGACAAAAACTGGCGATGATCCAGAGCTGGATGTCGTCTGTAAGGGAAAGGAAGATACGGTCATGGTCATTGACGAAGTTAAAAAAACGTCCCCGCGAATGTTCCTACATTGGTCCCAGTCTCGTTGAGCTGAGAGGTGGTAGCTACTCAGCTCCTTCGAATGCAATCTTTAGTGCTACTGACGGTACAACGGCCGGTCTCGTCCATGAGACCCGCCGATCGTCATGAATTGTATAGCTTGGAACTGCCGGGGTTTGGGCAACCCGCGTGCAGTGAATGCGCTGAAGGACATTGTTAATGTCAATAAGCCTAATTTTCTTTTTCTTAGTGAAACTCTTGTTAGCTCGCGTAGGATGGAGGAATTACGTATTTTATTGAAGTTTGATTGTTGTTTTTCTGTTGACCGGAATGGCCGTAGTGGGGGTCTTGCTCTCCTTTGGAATAATGCTAGTAATGCTACTGTGTTGGGTTTTTCGAGTAATCATATTGATATGGAAATTATTCTTTCTAGTGGGTTTAGATGGCGTTTCACCGGCTTTTATGGATTCCAGGAATCTCATCGGAAAAGAAATAGCTGAGAACTGCTTAAGGCTCTTTCTCGTCGGTTGCAGTTACCATGGGTTTGCATGGGAGACTTTAACAATCTTATCTCTGTTAATGACAAAATTGGTGGTCGGGATTATCCTATTGCGCTCATGGAGGGTTTTCGTGCATGCATTGCCGATTGTCAGTTGATTGATGTTCCTCTTGTGGGATTTGGCTTTACCTGGGAACGGGGTCGGGGGTCAGATTCGCTGGTTTTGGAACGGTTGGATAGGGCTCTTGTCACTGCGGACTGGATTAATTACTTCCCTTTCCATAAGCTTTTCAATTTGGTCAGCTCCTATTCTGATCATAATCCCATTAAACTTGTCGCTAGTGCCGTGTTTCCGGTTCAAAGAGTATATCGCTTTAAGTTTGAGAATTCCTGGTTGCTTGCTAATGATTTTCTGGAGGTAGTGGCAGGTGCCTGGTCCCAGAATAGAATTGTTGGGGTTTTGGACAAAATTGCGGCCTGTAGTGCGGCTCTCTCTAATTGGCATAATTCTCTGAATCACAATTTTAAGCTTCGGATTGCTCGGTTAAAGAAAAGAATTGATGCTACTCGTCAGGCTAATGCTAATGATGTGCGTATTGTGAGGCTTAGATCGGAGTTATCGACCCTCCTTGCTCAGGAGGCCATTTATTGGAAACAAAGATCCAAAATCTTCTGGCTCAAGTACGGTGAAGCAAATTCTAGATTTTTTCATTCCCATGCCTCACGCAGAAAGCGGGTTAATCACATTGAATTTTTAGAGGATGATCGAGGAAACTCCGTGTCGGATATGACCGCTATGTGCTCAATTGTGTTGAATTATTTCAATGATCTTTTCGCAGCTCCATTACCAGCTCTGACTGAGACCGCGTTTGCTTGTATTAATCCGGTAGTGACGGCGGCTGACAATGTTTCTCTATTGGCCCCTTTCACTATGGAGGAATTCAAAATAGCCACGTTTGATATGCATCCTGATAAAGCGCCTGGCCCTGATGGTATGAACCCAGCTTTCTTTCAGAAATGTTGGGATATGGTTGGCGATGATATTTTTGCTCAGAGTCAGCGGTGGTTGGAGAATGGTGTATTCCCAGACTCACTAAATCACACTAATATTGTTCTCATTCCGAAGAAAGATAAACCTAGCAATATGAAGGACCTGCGGCCTATCGCCCTTTGCAATGTAGTTTATAAAATTATCGCCAAGGTTCTTGCCAACCGTCTTAAGGTTCTTCTTCCTCGGGTTATTTCCCCTCTGCAGTCTGCGTTTGTCCCAGGCAGACTTATTTCTGATAATATCATGGTTGCATTCGAACTTGTTCACTATCTGAAGAATAAAGGTCGGGGCTCTAACGGGGATGTAGCGTTCAAGATTGACATTAGCAAGGCTTACGACAGAGTTGACTGGGGTTATCTTGAGTTCATTCTTTTAAAGCTGGGATTTGATGCTCGGTGGGTTAAATGGATAATGCTGTGTGTGTCTACTGTCCAGTATTCTGTTGTGTTTAATGGTCAGCATGTGGGCCCAATTACCCCTTATCGTGGTCTCCGACAGGGAGATCCACTCAGTCCCTATCTGTTTATTCTTTGTGCTGAAGGGTTATCAGCTCTCTTGCGAACGGCGGAGGCTCGGGGTGACATCCACGGAATCACCATCTGCAGAGGAGCGCCCAGTGTTTCGCACCTATTTTTTGCTGACGATAGCTTTTTCTTTTTTAAAGCCTCGTCGACGGAGTGCCATAATATTAAGCGGATTCTTGCCACATACGAGAGAGCGTCGGGTCAAGCGATAAACTATCAAAAATCGGGGATTATGTTTAGTTCTAATACGACGGAGGACGTGAAGCAGGCGGCGAAGCGGATCTTGGGAGTTTCGAATCCGATCGACCATGGACGGTACTTGGGCCTCCCCTCTCTGATTGGGCGAAATAAAAAACAAATCTTTGCGTTTTTGAAGGATCGGCTCAGCAAACGTATACACAGCTGGACCAATCGTCTGCTTTCCAAGCCAGGTAAGGAGGTCGTTCTCAAAACTATCGCTCAAGCACTCCCTACGTTCTGTATGAGCGTCTTCCTCCTCCCTC
>JAOTBA010031825.1:0-16505 GCA_025629845.1 Erythroxylum squamatum
GAGGACAATACCTGGAGTGCCGGTGGTAGAGGCCGGGCTCTACACAGTAACGGACCGGCCAGAGTTCGGTCGTTACAGGCAGCCTGCCCATGTATCTATACTTGCATCAATTTGTATAATCAATTTTTCTTTAGCATTATAAGTATATAATGCTAGTAGTTTTTTACAAAGATTTTTAATGGTTTAGTAGCTTGGGCATCTTCTTCAGTCCATGACCATTGATGTTTTGTACTACACATAAGTTGTAATTGTTTCCGTGCTTTGGCTAAATCTTTCAAGAATCCTTGATCGGATATATAGTTTAATAATCTTAATTTTTTTTAAATTTCTTTAACATTTTTAATATATCAAGAAATTGATGTAATTTTTCAAGGATATTAGGTTGTAATTTTAGAAATCCATTAGAAAATTCTATTCCTAAATATTCAATATTTGTTTGAGCTAATTTTATTTTCTTCTTACTTAAAATTAATCCCTTTTTATGACATTTTATTAATACCTATTTAACTTTTTTGTAAATGATCTTCTTTAGTTTTTTTTTTGAAAAGATAATTATATCGTCGATATATGCTAAAGAAAATTCTTCTAAACCTTCTAAATTATTATCCATAAATCTTTGATAAATTCTAGGGGCTTGTTTTAATCCGAATGATAATGCATTTCATTGATAGTGTTTCTGTGGGGGACATGTAAATGCAGTTCAAGTAATCGTAATTGCCAGTATCCAGACTTTGCATATAAAGTAATAAACCAATTATGTCCTTTTAATTTATAAAAAATATAATCTTTTCGAAGTAATTTATAGGCATCTCCTATTGTTGTGTTATTTAATTCTTTATAATTAATTACTATTCTTCGCTTTCCTCTTTTTTGTTCTGAGTGATTGTTGGCATAAAATGTTGGGGTTGAATGTTTGCTTGTACTTGGTGAGATTAATTGTTTTTCTAATAATTCAGAATATTCAGTAATAAATTCTTGTATATCTTGTTGAATATATGGTATATTATTTTTAATATTTATTTCTTTTAAAGGGTCTTTTAATTTGATTTCAATTAATTGATTATTAGTATTTTTTAAAGGATTAAGTGGATTTTCGCTGCATACTTCGTTAATTAATGTCTCAATTTCAGTTTGTAAGGTAAGATTATTTTGAAGAAAAAAATGTAATTGATCAAGTTTTTCGGTTATAAGTTTTAGCTTTTGATAATAACTTGTATGATAAATAGGAATTTTCAGAATAATATATTTTTGATTTAAGGAATTGATTATTGGGGTTTTTAATGTTATATAATGTAAATATTGACAGAATGGATTATATAATTTCAGAAAGTTGTTTTCTAAGATTAAAGGTAAATCGGATTCTTGTTGACATATTGATGGTACTGTAAACGTTTCTATAATCATATTATTATAGTAACTTACATAACAAATATATTTTATACTGCCATCGGCTATTCTAATTTGTGACGGTTTGTTTAACTTTTTCCAATTAGTTAATAAGGTTTTAGTAGCTATGCAAATAGTAGCTCCTGTATTTATTATGCATTAACTTTTTTATTCTGAATAATCACTTGAATAAAGGTTGTATTCATATTCGTTTGTTGATTCTGAACTTTGAAATTCATATTGGTATAATGAAGAAATTGTTGAATCTGTTAAGTATTCTGATTCTATAGGTTCTAGTTTATATTTTAATGCTGAATTTAAAATATTGATTTTTTCTTTAAATTTATTTTGGTTTCTTTTTGGACAATTATTTGCATAATGACTTCTTCCTTACATAACTAACATCTACATTGTTTTTTATTTTGGAGACAATAATTCTTTTTTGGTTTGTATTTTCGATAAGTCTGTTTTCTAAAAAGCTTTCTATAAGGCTTGAAAGGAGATCTATATTTTTTTTGGGACATCATTTCCATATATAATTTTTAAATTTAGGGTGTTTTTTTGAATGTTTCTTTTGTTTTTGTTTATAAGCAGTAAAATTACATCCATGTTGTAGTGGTACTTCAGAATATTTAGAACAACATAATTGCGTTTCTTTATGTCGAAATATTTTATGTAATGTTGCTTCTAAACAGTTTTTGGATAATACTTCTTTAGTAATAGAAATAGCTCCTCCTAAGTTATAGGCAACTAAATTAGCATTTTGTTTAATTAAAAATATTTCTTCTACTGTTCTACTTATTGGATAAGATAATTTTTGAATAAATATTTAGATATACACTTCTTGTTCAATATAAATTCTTTATAAATTTGATTAGTGACTACTTGAAATGCTTTTATGGGTTCAAGTGCATTAAGAAATTCAGTAGTGTTCAACGATATGAATAAGTACTTACTTGCTAATCTTAAATAAGTAACTTAAAAAGAATGATAGTGATATAATTACCATTAATGTTGGTAGAAATGTGTAATTTATATTTTGTTTTTCTCAAAATTAAGCTTTAAAATAATGTTTGATATAACTCATTATTGATGCATGTTTACCGATTCCATATTTATAGATAAAACCATGTAGACTTGGAACATTTAATGCCATTAACTCAAGTTGTTTGGTTTGGCTCTGAATGAAAAAAGAGAAAGATTAAGAAAGAGAAAGCGGGAGGGGAAAGGAAGAGATAAATGAGTATAAGAACATTATCACCTTTTATTGACACTTACTTTTATTAAAATAAAAAAGATTTTGATCTACCAATAAATAATTTAGACACTCTTTTTGTAAAATATATAAGATTAGGAAGGCATTGCTAAATCTCAAATAGATCAAATCAAGATGATAATCTTAATTACTAATTAAGATTATTGGCAAGTACTTTTTATTTTTGATGTACCAAATTAATCTTTTAACTTTATATAAAATAACCCAATTTTATATCACATAATTAACTTATTAGAACTTATGTTTGTTTTGAATCTAAAATACCATTGGATTCACTTAAATTATTATAATAGCTGCAAAACAAAATATGATGTTAATGTTACTTGCATAGTACTTAAATTATTAGGTAAAAAGGACAAATTAGATCCTAATATTTACATTTAAATATAAATTAAATATTAGCATTTCATAGTCTTTTAAAATAAACTTTAACATTTTTAAAATGTTCAAATTGAATCTTCTGTAAATAAAAAAGCACATAACTTTGTCGGTCTTCTTTATATTATATTTTTTTAATAAACTTATGAACTCCACAATGTCACGTATTTGTCGCTTTACTTTGTTAAGCCCGTTTAACTTAAAAAGAACCATTAAATATAAATTATTTTAAACAAATGTTATTAATTTTAATTACACTAAATAAAATTAATTAGGCTAACATTATTATAATATAATTAATCAAATCCTAATTTGCTGAATCTTAAAATAATCCTCAATTTGTTTTAACCTTCATACGAGCATCTCCATCTTCATTGTCTTCCTTCTATTTGACACCACATTGTGTCCCTCTTCTTGATATTTTTAGTTCTCGAATTTAGGACTCTACTCATCTCCCTGTTATAATCGTTAGATGTCCTAAAATTCAAGAATGACCATCTTGTATTCATTATATTAGTGAATTTATCAATCAGTAACCCAATATTAAGCATAAAGAAAGACATTAAAGTTGTGAACCAAATGTGAGGCTCTGGTATGACATTGAAGAAGCACTTAGGGGGCGTTTGGTTTGAGTGTTTGGAAATGAAGGAATGGAATAATTGCAAAAGATGTTGTTTACTTTGGGGTTTTTAATTCCAAGGGAATGGATTTATTTCATTAAATTTGGGAATCTACTAAACCCTCCAAAAGAGGTGGGTATCAAATTTTCATTCCAATCTAGTGGTTACTATTTATACCCCTCCCCCACATAAGCAATTTTTATTCTTAATTATAGTATTAAACTCATCATCGTCATCTTCATTATTATTATTATTATTATTATTATTATTATTATTAAACTTATTATTATTATTATTAATTATTGTTATTGTTATTATTTATTATTATAAAATTTAAACTTATTATTATTCTTCTTGTTATTATTATTATTATTATTATCATCATTATTATAAATTTGTGAAATGAGGTGGGTTAGCTAACGACGATAACAATCATTGTTTTGTTACTGTAGTTGGAGTTAATATCTCCAGTCCATAATCGATCATCAGCCATTGTGTCACCAGAGGTGCCATAGCTAAGAAGTATGTGGTGAGCTGGGGAGTAAATAGATTGAAGTTGGTGAATTAGGAAAATACAAGAAAATAACATAAGAATATCCATAAAGACGACCAATATTTAGGAGATCGAGGAAGATATGGAGTGCGATAATTGAAACTCTGAAGTCCTAGCCTTCGTGGAAGACCTCTTCTTGCTTGGATTCTACCTATCAGCATGTAATTTTCTCAGTTGTGTCCAAGAGGAGGAGCTAAGCGTGCAGTATATTTAAACTTTTTGCAACACACAATTGCTTAGCAGGTTGGATCCACTCAAGTTATAATAAAAAACTATTTTTGGAGTAACCTCAACCTGCATGGCTAAGTGGCCTTTTTATCCTATAAAGCGTACACGAGGATTTCTCGTTTTCTCTCTCCTCTCAGTCGCTTGCTACTTGCTATCAAAAACCAGTTTTCTTTTCGGGGAAAGTTGATACCTTTCCTCAAAATTTTGCCTTTTGCTTCACGGGTCCCGTCTTTTGTGCTTATATAAGTGGGTTCCTTATTGAGTTTCTTGTTTAAGCGTATTCCCTTGTTTTCATGTTCCTGGAGAAACATTTCAACTCGTTTAGCCTTAATTCGGTCGGTATTTTCAGTTCAAGCTTCCAACTTTACCAATGTTCAAGTGTTTCTTTCAAGCAATGAATGTACATGACTTTAATTTTCTTGAGAGCCGTGTTGTTTCATGTCTTGCAATCAACTATTCTCTTTCTATATCATTTTCCTCTCCAGACTTGCAGTGGGACTGATGGCTTGAGTCACCTCAAATGTTGGTTTGTGAAAATTGCGCTTATATAAGCAGGAGTTTGCGTAGACCCCAATTGGTTTTTGTTCTCTGTTAACACCCACTCTCTTTGTTATCTTTTCCTGTTCCGTCATCTTGTTTGATGATTATACTGAAGATGCTTATTCATTTATACGAATTCACTGATGATCATGTCATGTACAGTCTATAGAAGTACATATGTTTTCACTTTTTATCACGATTTAGCAATGTCAGATGTTATGTTTATACTTGGTTATACTGAAGTTACTAACTTAACCAAAATGTAGAACACTGAATCCCTTGAAACGCATTCCGAGTTCATAATTCGGTGAATTTGGAGTTCACGTTTCTATACTGAGCGCATGCCTGGAAACCAGTACAACGGTGGCTCCACTCATTACCCAGGTCGACTTGAAAGGCTCTTGCGAGAAAGGGAGCTAAGGAGAAATAGCAAGGCTTTGTATTTCAGTGAGGTGACTGATAATCATACAGGGGTTGAACCTTGTGAAGATGGCTTCAGGTTGAGAGATAATGACCACTCTAACAACAATACCCATACTGAACAAAACTTGGAGTGTGCCGCCGCAGGAAAAAAAAGTGCAGAAGTATGTGAAAAGCAGGACAGGAGGCCTTTGGGGCAAAGGCTATTAGTTGTTGCTAATAGACTGCCGGTCTCTGCAGTTAGAAGAGGCGAAGATTCATGGTCTTTAGAGATAAGTGCTGGCGGCTTAGTCAGCGCTCTTCTAGGTAACTCCTTCAGATCTTATATTGTGTAATTTTCATTCTTTGCTTAACAAAAGGTTGGTTCTTGAACTTAGAGATGCAGAATATGACCCTTTCAGGTTTGGCAAAGAAAAAACTGTTCAAGTTGTTGACCCTGCATATTATTATCGAGGCTTAGTCGATTCGAGTTACTGATTTTTAGTATCAGTTTGTTATTTATAGTTAATAGGAATTTGTGTCTTTGTGCTTTGCTCTGTTATAAAACATTTTTTTTGAGTACAAATCTTAATAACATTTGGTCTGACATTATCAAAGGTGTTAAAGAGTTTGAGGCAAGATGGATAGGCTGGGCTGGAGTAAATGTGCCAGATGAGGTTGGCCAGGAGGCATTGACTAAAGCTTTGGCTGAGAAGGCAAGTTCTGCATCCTGATATATCTGGACACGTTTGATTTATTTCTTTGATATGCTTGCAAAATCTTCTTTTCAATTAATGCCATTTTATTTTATTTTACGGAAACTTTATTTACTGGAGTTAATGTTATGTTTCTAACTGCACTCCCCGATTATTCTAGAGATGCATACCCGTATTTCTAGATGAAGAGATTGTTCATCAATATTATAATGGCTACTGCAACAACATATTGTGGCCTCTTTTGCATTACCTTGGGCTTCCACAAGAAGATCGCTTAGCTACAACCAGAAGTTTTCAATCTCAGTTTGCTGCGTATAAGAAGGCTAACCAGATGTTTGCCGATGTTGTGAACAAGCACTATGAAGACGGTGATGTTGTTTGGTGCCATGATTATCATCTAATGTTCCTGCCAAAATGCCTAAAAGAGTACAACATCAACATGAAAGTAGGTTGGTTTCTCCATACACCATTTCCTTCTTCTGAAATCCACAGAACACTCCCATCCCGGTCTGAGCTACTACGTTCAGTTCTTGCGGCAGATCTGGTTGGGTAAGCTTCAGTTGTTTGCTACATTTTTTACATTGTATGGCAAGTCACCTGCTACTTTACTATTTTGGCCAGTCCTTACTAAAAGCAATAGATAATTTTTAACTTGCCATCCTTGTACTGTTGTGTATATTTGCCCAGGAAAAGAACTTATGTTTTCACTATATATGTCATAATTGGGATTTTCTACTGATCTTTGATAATTCTTATTATTAAGAGACACTCACATTTGACTTGGACATGGGCAGTCAAGGAACAATCTAACCATAGCCTATATAGAGGGGGTTTTCATCTCTATGCAAATTTTCCCATCATAATTTGACACCATAGCAAAATTATGTCATTTTTGTGTACATAAATCAAATTTAATTAGTCCTCAAGGTTTTGTCAGAAATGGCAAACTATGGATTTTACTTAGTCTTGTGGATTGAAATGCTTTAATTTTATTTGGCAGTTTTTGCAATTAAATTCCACTTTGAAATCTTGTTCAACATAAAGGATAGTGTTATCTAAAATTATCTTTTCAACTGAATTCATTGTAAAATTGTTTTGCATCCTTTAAATCTTTCTTGCCCATATTTCATTGTTAGAGAAACATTTTTTATATCCTTAACTTGAATCTTTCCTTTACATGCAACTCTCTGATAATTTCTAATTGTGTTTTTCTAGATTCCATACGTATGACTATGCAAGACACTTTGTCAGTGCTTGTACCCGGATTCTTGGCCTTGAGGGAACACCTGAAGGAGTTGAGGAACATGGAAGGTTGACACGAGTTGCTGCAGTATGTTTCAATAAACTTTTCATATGACTATTTTGTCTTTCTATATGAATTGTGTTGGTGTTGCATGAAGCATGCCAACGTTTAAACATGTTACATTAGGATTACTAAACACCTTGCCATTATTGTATTGAATATACTTGATTAACTTTTGTTATATTAGTTTCCTATAGGGATTGACTCAGATCGATTCTTGAGGGCACTTGAGCTCCCTCAAGTGCAAGAACACGTCAAAGAGTTGAAGGAACGATTTGCTGGAAGAAAGGTAATGTTCTTCATTTAGGAAGGACAAGTATCTTGCAGATTTACGAGGGCTTGAGCTAAATGCATTATTTATTTTTGAAAGAACAATTGTTGGCGTTTGTTGTTGATTTGTTTATGAAGTTTAATTCAAGTGGGATGTAAAATGAAAAAATTTCTTATTGATGGAAACTAAGAAGAAAGGACAAAAGAAGATTATAGTATATTGTTAAAAAGCCAAAATATGGTCAATAGTTGACTTCTAACCAATTGAGTGATTCTTGTTGAATTGATTCTAGTCCAATTGTGAATTATGAGGAAAATTACTTTATGAATAGAAAGGATTTTGTAGTAGCATATACTAAACTTGATCATATAATGGAAATGCCCTAATGCATGATTAAATTTTAAGTTGTCTTGTATGAGTAATTTCGCTGCTTAACTAGTAATAATGGTGTTTTGCATCTTTGTTTCTTTAAAGACTAAGTATTTGCAAAATTTAACTGATAACTTTTTTTTTATATTTTCTTGAATGAAAATGAAGTTTACAATCCAATATATAAGCAGTGCAAAGAGTCCAAATATGATGAGAATATAATCTTAGATTTAAATCTCTAAGATTTATTCTTATTAAATCTAACTATCTTATTGGATAAACTTTGTTAAAATAACCCTTATCCAAATGAAGAAATCCTAACTACCTAAATAATAACAACTAAATTGATTTTACCAACAAACTAGGAACAAATATAATCTAGATAGTCAACACTCCCCCAGAAGTTGGGTTGTAGATATTTATCATGCCTAGTTTGGATTTTAGATTCTCAAAAAATATCTGTTTGAAGTTCACTTGGTGGGTATGCCAGCTTTAATGTTCATTATTCAATTTTCTCTTTGATAAAATGTCGATCTATCTCTATATCTTTAGTTCTATCATAATGGACCTGAGTATTTGCAATATTCATAGTGGCTTGACTATAGCTGTTACAAATACTTGATAATTTGTATTTACTATACACCTCTATTTATATACATGTTGTGTGCCTATTTATATACATTTTGTGTGCCTAAAGATGGTAGCAAGATGATATCAATCCCTATAATCAAGCTACAATCCCTACAGTATCGTACATTAATTCATAATCTGTAACAGTAACACTCCCTCTCAAGCTGTAGTATAAATTTTGATCATGTCTAGCTTGTTACACAAATATTCAACTGAAGTCCCATTTAGAGCTTTTGTAAAAAGATCCCCTAGTTGTTCTCCTGTCTTCACATATCTTGTAGATACCAGATTTTGTTGCATCTTTTCACAAACAAAGTGACAATCGATTTCAATATACTTAGTTCGTTCATAAAATATAGGATTAGAGGCCATATGAAAAATAACTTGGTTATCGCACCTTAATTTTGCTAGCATATCAACTCTAAGCCCAATTTTTGTTAGATATATCCACATTATTTCACATATAAATTGTGACATAGCTCTGTATTCTGACTTTGCACTTGAACGAGATACATCATTATGTTTCTTACTTTTTTATGAAACCAAATTTCCCCAACAAAGACACAATAGCCTGTAGTAGATTTTCGACCAATCTTGGACCTTGCTTAACTTGCATTTGAGAAATTGTTACAGGCCCTGGTTTGGGATCTAGTTAAGGGTCTTTGGAACAAAGAATCAGAAGATGAGTTTCCCTTCTTTCTACCTATTTTACAGACTTAAGAGAGAATCTGTAATCTCAGTTAATTACTCAACAACTGTTTGGAAAATTTTCTCATGCAATCATTCATTGATTGCTGCTGTTTAAATACAGAAATAAGGAAGATAACCACTCCCAACAATTAAGAGATTATTAACAGAAAAATGGATATCCTTAATATGTTCCTTGAGGAACAAGCTGCTAACAAGGTTCGACAAGAAGAGATGAATGCAAAGCTTGAGGTTATTGCTCGTGAGATTTCAAACTCAAATTCTGGACCAAATGGTGAAGCCAACAGTAATGTTTGCCCTTCTAAAAACAAGGGAACAATGGGAAGCTCTGAAGGTTCAAAAATTGTTCCAAAATTCTTCAAATTGGATTTTCCTAAATTCAATGGCCAAGAAGATCCTTTGGCATGGCTGAGTCGATGTGAACATTTTTTTAGACACCAGCAAACCAACGAAGTGGAGAAAGTTAGCTTAGCCTCTTACCACTTAGAGGGCAATGCTCAACTTTGGTTCTTGCAGTTACTTAATGATGTCCCGAATCCAACGTGGGAGGAGCTTAAGCATCAGTGTAATCTTCGATTTGGCCCACCTATCTGCAGTAACAAACTGGGGAATTAGCCAAATTAAAGCAGTTTGGTTTAGTTGCAGATTACCAAGCACAGTTTGAAATTCTAGTCCCTCGAGCGGGAAAGTTGTCACAAGCCCAGAAGGTTCAACTTTATATTAGTGGATTAAAAGAATATATTTCAGTGGAAGTGGAACTCCATCACCCTCCTGATTTAGCCACAGCTATAAGCATGTCACGACTGTATGAGAGAAAAATGCCAACACGGTTTACTGCTTGTCAAACACCTGCCCCTACTGAACCCAAAAGTTCCAGAATTATAAAGAGGTTGAATCCGGCAGAGATGGAAGAGCGTCGAAGGAAGAATCTCTGTTTTAACTGTGATGAGCCTTTTGTATGGGGACACCAATGCAAAAAGCTATTTTGGATTGAGCTTGACGGAAGTGAAAGCGATATGGATATAAGTGAAGACAACGCAAATGGGGAGCTCTCACCAGAAATCTCATTGAATGCAATCACAGGCATTCACAATTCTCAAACCATGCGTTTACAAAGAGAGTGGAGCGGTAAACCTGTACTTGTTTTGATTGATTCAGGTAGTACTCATAGTTTTGTGGCTGCCAAAATTGTTAAACAGGTTAATTCATGTGTTGATAAGAAAGATGGGTTGCGAGCTAAGGTGGCAAATGGTGAGCAGTTGCGCAGTCCAGGAATTTGCCGAAATGCAGTGCTTAAAATGGGTTCTCATCCCTTCAAGGCTGATCTATTTCTCCTTCCTTTATGAGGCATTGACATTGTGTTGGGAGTTAATTGGCTACGCACCTTAGGTCCCATCATATGGGATTTCTCACTCATGAGAATGGCTTCCTCCAAACATGGCCACAAGATAAAGTTACAAGGAATCCAAAATTCTACCCCAAGCCAACCAGTAAGTCTTAATGCTATCTTTAAATTTCCAGAAAATGATGTCAAATTGCAAAATCTTCCGGTAGAATTTCAGCAATATTTGAAGAACCGAAAGGGCTTCCTACTAGCCGCAATTGTGACCACAGAATTCCCTTGGAGCCAGGCACCAAGCCAGTGGTGGTACATCCTTACAGATATCCTCATGCCCAGAAAGACGAGATTGAGAGGCAATGTTCTGAAATGTTGCAAAAGGGAATTATTCAGTCCATTCATTCACCTTTCTCTTCTCCAGTAATTCTTCTGCCAAAATCAGATGGGTCTTGGCATCTCTGTGTGGACTATCGGGAATTAAATGCCAAAACGGTGAAGGATAAATTCCCAATACCTATTATAGATGAACTATTAGAAGAACTTGGAGGGGCTAAATTTTTCACCAAATTGGATCTACGCTCGGGCTATCATCAAGTTCGAATGTTTTTGCACGATATCAAAAAGACAGCTTTTCATGCCCACCATGGTCACTTCGAATTTTTTAGTCATGCCCTTCGGCCTCACCAATGCTCCTTCCACTTTCCAAGCATTGATGAATGAGTATTTCAACCTTATTTAAGAAAGTTTGTTCTCGTATTTTTTGACGATATTCTCATCTACAGCAGAACTTGGATTGAACATTTGTATCATCTCCGGATAGTCTTTGAAGTGCTTTTAGCTAATAAATTATTCTTAAAGAAATCCAAGTGCGACTTCGCACAATTTCAGATGTTATATTTAGGCCACGTTATCTCATCAACTGGAGTCTAGGCAGATCAATCAAAAATTTCAGCTATGCTCAATTGGCCACAACCAACAACGGTGAAGGGACTTCATGGATTCTTAGGGCTGACCGGTTATTACTGCAAATTTGTTCAAAATTATGGAATTATTGTTGCTCCTCACACAGCGATGTTGCGACACAAATCCTTCCATTGGACAGATGCGGCAATTCAATCCTTTAAAAAACTTAAAGAGCTGATGACTTCCACTCCAGTTCTTGCTCTCCTAGACTTCAATCAGCCTTTCATTGTGGAGTGTGATGCCTCTGATTCAGGAATAGGGGCTGTGCTCTTACAAAATGGCAGACCCATAGCCTACATTAGTCGAATGATCGCGGTACGACACCTTAACCTCCTAGCCTATGAGAAAGAACTAATAGGGTTGGTTAAGGCGGTGAAACATTGACATTCTTATTTGTGGGGGTGCACATTTATCATCCGCATAGACCATTACAGTCTGAAATTTCTTCTGGAACAAAAGAAATTATCTCCACCTCAACAACGATGGTTTAGTAAATTATTGGGTTTTTCTTTTACAGTAGAGGACAAGGCTGGGTGTTTAAACACTGTGGCCGATGCTTTATCCCGACGGGAGAAAGATTCAGTAACACTTATGGCCATTTCAATGCTTCAATTGGAGATTTTTGATGAAATCCAAAGAGAACAACAGGCTTTTGCTGAAATTCAGCATCAAATATCTCTCATCCAACACAATACTGCTGCAATTTCTTGGAGTTTCAAAAATGGGCTGCTACTCTACAAAAATAAAGTCTACTTGCCTAAAAATTCTCCGTCCATTCAGACTATCATTTCAGCACTTCATAATCAAGGCCATGAGGGGTATCAAAAGACTTTGTTCAGAATCACATGAGATTTTTATTAGGTAGGAATGAAGACACATGTGAGGGAGTTTGTTCGTTCTTGTGATATCTGTCAGCATCACAAGACCGAGAATCTTTTACCGGCGGGACTCCTTCAATCATTACCTGTTCCTACACAGATATGGTCTGATATCTCCTTAGATTTTGTAGAAGGATTGCCAATGTCTAAAGGTAAGAATGTTTTGCTAGTAGTGGTGGACCGTTTTTCTAAATTTTCCCATTTCTTACCGATTTCTCACCCATACACAGCTGTAAGTGTGGCCAGGATATTTTTTGATAATATTTTTAAGTTACATGGGTTGCCAGAAACTATGGTTAGTGATCGTGATGTAACATTTACAAGTTCTTTTTGGACTGAATTATTTCGTTTAAGTGGCACTAAGTTAGCGTTCAGTTCAGCCTACCATCCACAAACAGACGGGCAATCAGAGGTGGTAAATCGGATGGTGGAAATGTATCTTCGATGTTTCACTAGTGAGCATCTAACCAAATGGATGGATTGGTTATCATGGGCAGAATACTGCTATAATACCAGCTACCATACATCTCTACAAACTACGCCTTTTGATATGGTTTATGGCAGGTCACCACCTCGTTTAATTTCATATACCCTAGGTAGTTCAATGATTGATGCAGTAGACCAAGCTCTCCAAACTAGAGATGAGGTTTTGGGTTCTATTCAACGACAGTTTTTGAGGGCACAACAAAAAATGAAGGTTGTTTATGATAAGCGGCATCGTTCCCTTGAATTTCAGGTGGGTGACAAGGTACTTCTCCATTTGCAACCATATCGGCAATTATCTTTAGCAAATCAGTGCCATCAAAAACTTTTAGCCAAATTTTATGGTCCTTTTACTATAACTCAACGTATTGGGGCTATGGCATATAAATTGGATTTGCCAGCTGGATCTCGTTTACACCCTGTGTTTCATGTGTCCAATTTAAAGGCATATAAGGAAGGTCCACTTCAGCTATGACTTCCCTTCCCCTCATTGAACCTGAAGTTGTTGTTCCTCAACTTATGGCAATTTTGGAGCGTCGAATCCGAGCTGGGAAATTGGAAGTGCTAGTGCATTGGCAACACTCATCACCAGTAGATGCTTCTTAGGAGTCAGCTACTGTCCTACAACAAAAGTTCCCAAATTTTGCGCTTGAGGACAATCGCAATGTCGAAGGAGGGAGTAATGTTACAAGTATCTTAAGGTGTTATAAGAGATATACTCATGGTCGTCAGAAGAAAGAGAAGACGTTACAAGAAGATCAAGTCCAAACTTGTTCCAACCGTTGAAGATGTTTTGCTGCTACTGCTGTCAAGATTTTCTGAATAAATTAGTTTTAGCTTATTTTCCTAATTTTTGTTCTTTGTTTTAGTTGCTCATTTTTAGGTGGGCAATCCTCCACTTTTCTGTTAATAATCCCTTAATTGTTGGGAGTGGTTATCTTCCTTATTTTTGTATTTAAACAGCAGCAATCAATGAATGAAGGCATGAGAAATTTTTCCAAACAGTTGTTGAGTACTTAACTCAAGAAATTACATATTCTCTCTTAAGTCTGTAAAAATAGGTAGAAAGAAGGGAAACTCATCTTCTGATTCTTTGTTACCACCTTCAATGTCTTTGAGGAAAGCTTGCTAACTATTTGATGAATGGTCTGTGAGAGTATTTAACTCTTCTAACAAACCTTTTCTTTTGGTTGTTAGGGAAATATAATATTTTTCAGTATAAACCACTTGTTTATATTGAAAATTTTACATTTTTATTATAATAGTAGTATACCTTATATAAAAAAAATATTATATTTCTGTACATAAAGAACATAGTCATGTGTACTCTACTTTAAATTCTAAAATTTAGATATGATATAAAAGGTAAATGGATAACTTTCATTTTAATAAAGGTAACTTTCATCTCAATAGGTAGATAAAAGATGTATAACTAGTGAAATGTAATACTTTGACTTATCATTGAGAATTTAATTGGACATAATAAATTTTATGGTAAATTGACTTTTTAGAATATAGCTGTTATCATTAATTCATCGAGGAATGTCTACTTGGCAACTAGTTTCCAATGGTGGAAATGAGCTTCGCTAGGAGGAATATGGCAAAATTGTCCCTAATAAAGAAAAAATCAATGCAAAACAAATCCCCTCTTCATACATTAATAATCGCTTACCTTCCATGGTCGATCTTCTTCTTCAAGGTTTTTAGTATCATTCGAACTACCTCTCTTTCTTTATTCTCTTTATATCATTTCCTGCTATGAAGCCATTATATATATGAACATTTGATTTTATATACTATATGTTATGTTAAGCTTCCTTAAATCTTTAAGAGAACATAGATGGAAATAGAGGCAGTGGTGATGTCACAATGGTCCGTAAAGGATTAGGGAAATCAGTTGTTTTGGAATAATCATCGATTCCAATTACTATGCTTGTTCAATTAGGTATGCATGTGTTCCAATTTTGGTTCATTATATGGTTTGATTAAACTAGCTATCTAAGATCTATACTAATTGTGTCTTAGGTGAAATGCATTGTACTAACAATTTATTTAATTCAGTGATCTATACTACATTTGGTGATTCGTTAACTGTATCTTCTAATAGTTTAGTTATTGTCAAGAAGTTGTTGGAAGAGGGTGTCAATAACCCAACACTTGAGGAAAGATCTTTGACTTTTTCAGTTGATACCTTCGAACGTGCAAGGACCCTTCTTAGAAATCCAAACATAGGAAACTCGTGTACCTTTACCAATTCTCACGTCTCTTGGAATCAAAAAATAATTATTTCATTTCCTTTTTGATAGAATCAGCGTGAAACTTTATTTATTGCTATGTCTGTAAGAATTTTGGAAACAGTCTCTCTACTTCTCTCTACTAGTTAGAGGTAAGGCTGTGTACTATTGTACCTCTCCAGATTTCACATATCAACGAGATTCATATTGGGTGTTGTTGTTGTATGTCCGTAAGAATTATTAAACTTTTAATTAAAATCTTGTACTACTTACCATAGATCATTATATTATATTGCTACCATTTTCAATATTTTATATATTATTATTTTATTGTTAATAAATATTAATGATTAAGAATAATAGTTAACTTAAATTTATGATATTTTTATGTAGAAGATATATTTAGGCTTGATTATCTTTTTTTGTCCAAAATATATTTACTTTTCAAATTTTGTATTACCTACTATGTGTTTTTCAACAATATGTCTAAAACTTTAAAAACATTTTACAATTTTTAGATGCTCCATTATATTTTCATGATTTGTTTTGAACGGAAGTGTAGTACTATGTATAATATGCATCATTAAAGAATCATTTATGTATAAATCCATAGATTTAAACAAATTTATAGAGTTTGAATGCATTAGCTATTTAAACAAATTTATAAACAAGGCAAATGAAAAAAAATGAAAAATCATATAAATGTCAATTATAATTAACCTTAACTAGGATTATTAAGTACGCTTAGCATTAAAAAAGTATCTTCCAAATATTATTATTTTTAGGAATGCTATCATCTACAAAAATTCATCAAAATTTTCCTAAAAAATTATCATATTATTTAAAATTAACTTTTGGCGACGAATTAACAATTCATTGCTAAACGTATAATTCCCAACTTTTAGTGATGATTCGTATAATCGTTGCAAAATGCTATCATATTGGCGACGAATCTTTAACAATCACAAAAAGTTGCTCATTCTGTGACATTTCTCAACAATCGTGGAAAAATATATTCATTTATTAGAACTTTGTGGGACGATTTGGATAATCGTCTAAAAAAGACAATATATTAGTGACGAAAAAGTTTGTCGTCGCTATTTGTAGATGTCATTTGTGATGATTCTAGGTAATCGTTGAACGATCACAACACACAGCGGAAATAAAAATTGCAATCATATACTATCTATTGCGTTTAACAACATACTAATAATAAGAATAGGTAAACGAT